>QLOI01005293.1:0-10281 GCA_003313605.1 Tuber umbilicatum | reverse complement strand
AAGGCTTTCCCAGTGAGGGGTAAGCGAGGAAGCTGTGAGAAAAGGTTTTCAGCCAATGAGAGAAAGCCTTGGCGAAAAACTTGGTGTGGTTTTTTCAATCGCTGTGGTTGTAACGGAGACGGAGCTTGTATCCATGTCCGTTCTGCATGTTATGAAATGTGCCATCTTTGTCAGGCGGTCTATAACGACCAGTATGGCGTCATAACCTTTCAATTCCGGAAGTCCAGTAATGAAGTCCAAGGCAATAGATTGCCATGTTCTTTCCAGAAGCTTCTGAGGGTTTGAGTAATTCGTAGAACGCGTAACATATTGTTTTTGTCTTTTGACACATCTCGCAATTCTTGACATATTGTTTAATATCTTTTTGCATATTGGGCCAGTAATATGATCTTGTGATGAGTTCTGTTGTTTTAGCCGTTCCGCCATGTCCTCCTTTTTGTACGTCCTGGTTGCGTCATATTGTCACTGTTCGTAATTTTTTGTTGTTCGGACTCCATATCTTGTTATCGTACCATAGGTAACCTTGTGCCCACCTGCATAGGCCGAAGGGTAGATTCTTTATTTCTTTTTGGCCTTTTAACAGAGCGTTGATGATTGCTAAGGATTCGCGATCCTTTCCAGTTTCGGCTTGTATTCATTGGGTATAGCTGTCATCTGATAGCGTATTATCCTTTGGGTAGTAAGATCTGTCTTCGTTGTTGGATTCGTTCATCTTCTTTTATTGGTATGACTTCTTCCCTTCTAGTAAGGGCGTCGGGCTGGTCTCCTTGTTTGCCAGGTTAGTATTCAATCTTGAGGTGATATTCAGAAAGAGTTTCGCTCTATCGCCCTTATCATTGATTGAGCTTTTGGGTGGTGGTAAAAGCGAGGAGGTTCCTGTGGTCCGTTACCACTTGTATTTCTTCAGGGCTCCAGAGTAGCTATTTCCTACAAGCTTTAAGTGCTGGAACTATAGCGAATAGTGCTTTATCGTGTATGTGGCAGTTGCATTCGTCCTTTGACATTGACTTGGATCTAAATGCCACAAGTTCTCATATTCCATTGAGACTGAGTTGCGGTACTATGCCTGAACATACAAAATTGAAAGCATCCATGTCGATCATGACAGGAAGTTCAGGTCTCGAATGTTGTAGTATCCGTGCCATAGCGTGGCTTTTTCTTAGCTAATTGAATCTGCTTTTTTCTTTCTCTTCCCATTTCCATCGTGGATATTTCCTTGTTGTATCATATAATGGTTTCACTATTCTGCTAAATCCTGCGATGAATATCCTGTAAAAGTTGCAAAAGCCTAGGAAACTTTGTACTTCTATTACTGATTTTGGTGGTTTCCAGTTGTCTATTGCGGATGTCTTGGCAGGGTCCACTGATACTCCTTCTGGATTCACGATGAATCCTAGGTATTCCGTTTCTTTTTGATGGAATTCGCATTTTGTTGGTTTCAATCTGATTTTTAGATTTCGGAATGATTGAAGAATATTGCGTATATCTCTGTGGTGTGGTTCCATGGTTTCAGAGTATATGTAATGGGGGCTCCCTGTGGGAAGATGGATCCCAAGGATGAGGCCATATTAAAGCTTTCTTCGTATGCAAAATGAAGAACACATATGAAAGATAGAAATCCTTAATGGTAAAACTTAATATCATTAAGCCGCAGCTTTACTCAATAAGTTCTCGAGAGGATAGTAGAACGTCTTAGGAGAAGAGGTCTCGCATATATTTAAGTAGAATTATATTGCCAGGTCCTCGTTACGGGAACCAACTCGGAGCTCAGTAGAGTAAGGTTAAGTGTTTTAAGTGTTCGAAAATAGAGTTGTGTCAGGAAGAGGTGGTGATTTTATCGCAAATACTCGTTTTCGCTAAAACTACTAAGAGTATGAAGTGTAGGTGATAACTTTTTATATTGATAAGATCTCTTCTCCGTTGCTGTCTGTTCTAATAGCTCGGGAGAAACTCGCATATTTATATTCCATGTGAGTTTCCGCGGCCAGTACATCTAATACCTATACTAACTAAGTACCCCTGCAATAACTAGTTTTCTTTCGTCTTATCAATCTTAAGTGTGAATACTTGTAAACCATGAATAATTTCCACGCTTCTGGTCATTTGGTTTATTTTACTTCGTCTTCATGAGGGTGTGCGAGACTCCGCCAGTCAGAAGTAAACGATGCCCTTGCCATATGAACTTTAGTCTGAGTAAGCCGCCCAAATGCGAACATACCAGTTGTTCCTCAGTTATTAAGGTGATCAGTCTCAATTTCAGACAATGGTGACAACACAAAGGCATGACTGCATTATCTTTATGTAGAGTTGGTAGGCTTAGTGCTCCATCGCTTCTTTGATTTGCCCTGTGAGAAAGGGCTTGTAGCTAAATCTCCTTAACTCGCGTCCGTTCTTGCAGTCCTATGACTTAATTGTTATCAGTCAAAGTGAAGTGTTATTGTTTTCTGATTCGCCAGGTTTTTCCGCTTACGCTGATCCCATTTGTATCATATACTGGATTCCTGCTGTATGAGCAGCGCACACTACCCCTCTCATATATCCTGCGAACAGCTTCTGGTTGGACGGATGGTGACGTTGTATGCGGTGTTATGGGGAAGCTGCCAATTTCGCGATTTTTGCTGGTACCTAGTAACTTCACACCGTAGTGCAGGCGACGTCCGGGCCCTACATCGGGGCCAGAGGGGGGTGTTGGAATTGCATATGCCTAACACTCCTCTCCATCACTCCATAGCTCACCACCATCGCGTGCATGCCTACCTACTCGGGGCCTGGGGCTAACATTCTACCGAATGTCTGGCATCTTTGCTAGTTCATTATTCGACCTGAAGTGTTCATGCAGTATCCTGATACATGCATTCGACTGCAGGAGAAAACTTTGCACATTGTTGTCCTGTTGGTGGCGAATAAACAGGTTTCTGATAAGCTAGTCTAATATCGAACTCACTTTCCCATACGTATTCGTCTATGCAAGTCCTGTTGACTTTCACTTTATGGTACCATTAGGTCTGCAAGTCTATCACATTCTAGTTTCTTCGACACAATAGCTTGATCTATGGACTGGTGTGATCAGGTCCTTAAGCCCTTGGCTTGTACAGGCGCTACCCGCAGCCACTGATGTTAAGCACATCAGTTAAGACAAGACTACTAAAATCTTGACCTCGCTGACAACATCCACACATCTTACAGACTTTTGGAGACCTACGCAAGTCGAAGGTCTACCACTTACCCGGAGGCATCACTGGCTTCCTGTATGCCTTACATACCCACCATGATAGGATTATAAGTATTAGAGGCGTATGCACTCAAGAATTCCCTTTAATCTAACTATTCTATCACCCCATGCCCCCTCATTTATCCTGCGAACAGCTTCCGGTCAGATGTAGGGCGACAATGTATGCTGGATTAAGCAGCCATCTTCAATCATAGACTTTTACTAGTAAACCAGCAACTACCTTGGAGTTGGCCCATGATGCGTTGTCTGTACATCTGGGCCAGGGGGGCATGTTTCAAGCAGATTTTCCAATGTTCGTCCCAGGTGAGATTTTCTGCAGTCCGTAGCTCAACAGCAGATTACCGAATCGAGCTCATATTCGAAACTCCTGTATAATCTCGCGTATCAAACATTACTGTGACTTATCCTGAAACTTTGTGGAACCTTTTAAGCTCAAGGTAGGGTTACCCCTATTCAAAAGTAGGGTAACCATATTGCCAGCAGGCAACAATACTCCTTAAAGTAGGGTAACTCGCCAGAGCTCGCAGTGATCTTATGAATACGCAACGTAGACTTTCCCACCCACCCGGTATACCGTTCTATTACGCATTCTAAGCATGACCATATGATTAGTCCTTTTGGTAACTCTTTGGTTGCATTACTAGACAAGCCTAACGTAACCATTGCAGGTCCTGGTATGGGATAAGACTAAGTCTACAGTAAGATGCAGCAGGTTCATTAAAGTATATGAGGATGTCGTCTAGATAGACGATACAACATATATCTCGCAATTGGCTCAGTCTGGAATTGATCCATCATTAGAAAGATGCCAGTGGATTGGTTAATCCGAATGACACAACCAGGTATTCGTGTAGTCCATATTGTTACAGCTAACCAACTCTGAGCTCAGTAGAGTATAGTTAAGTGTTAATGTGTTCGATAACGCAGTCATGTCAAGAAGGCTTCGTCATAGTAATAATCCAGAATACTCGGTTCGCTAAAACTACTAAGAGTATGAAGTGTAGATAATAAATTGTTATATTGATAAGATCTCTTCTCCGTTGCTGTCGGTCTAATAGCTGGAGAGGAACTCTAATATTGATATCCCGCGTGGGTTTCCCCGGCCAGTTCCTGTAATACCTATGTGTTACGAGTAACCAACCCGGACCTCAGTAGATTAAGGTTAAGCGTTTTAAGTGTTCAATAACGGAGTCGTGTCAGGAAGGCGTCGTGATTTTATCGCTAATACTCGTTTCGCTAGGACTACTAAGAATATGAAGTGTAGGTAATAACTTGTCATATTGATAAGATCTCTTCTCCGTTGCTGTCTGTCTAATAGCTGTGGAGGAACTCTTATATTTATATCCAGCGTAAGTTTCCGCCGCCAGTATATCTAATACCTTTACTAACTAAGTTCCTCCATAACAACTACTAGTCTTTCGTCTTATCAATCTTAAGTGCGAACACTCGTAGACCCTGAATAATTTCTTGCATCTGGTTATTCGGCCTAATTTTGCTCAGTCTTGCTGAGGATGTGCCTGACTCCACCAGTCGGAAGTAAGCGATGCCGTTGTCATATGAACTTAGTCTAAGTATGCAACTCAAATACGAACATACCAGTTGTTCCTCTGTTATTATGGTGATCAGTGTCAATATCAGACAACGGTGACAACACAGAGGCATGACTGCATTATATTTACGTAGAGTTGGTTGGCTTAGTGCTCCATCGCTTCTTTGATTTGCCTAGCGAGAAGCGCTTGCAGCCACATCTCCTTAACTCCTGTCAGTCTTGCAGACCTATGACTGAATTGTAGTCGGTCAATGTGAAGCATTATTGTTTTCCGATTTGGCAGGGTTTTCCGCTCACGCAGATATCACCTGTATCATATACTGGATTCCAGTTGTATGAGCAGTGCACACTACCGCTCTCATATATCCTGCGAACAGCTTCTGGTCAGACGAACGGTGACGACGTATACGGTGTTATGAGGATGCTGCCAATTACGCGATTTCTTGCTGTGAACTAGCAACTTCACAGTGTCCTGCAGGCGACGTCCAGGCCCTATACCAGGGCCAGAGGGGGGTGTTGGAATTGCATATGCCTAACACAAGCTCCCGCCTCCACAAGCTCCTCACAAGTGTTTTCAATTTTCCCCTATTCTTTCTAGAACTCAGCACCGTAGGGTAAAAAACCGTCGGTGTTTACTTGGCTACAGCAGGAAAACCTTTTGTAATATTCTACCTCTGCCCTACCTGGCATTTCCGGATTTTCTCTATGAAAACTCCCCACCAACTCCTGAGCATGGTCCATACTCTCTGGTGGTTCCCTGGTGTTCTCATCCTCCAAGCAACCTATCCACTTCACAAAATACCTTTGTTCACGCATTGGAACATTTCGTCCGTAAACCTTTCTAGTGTATGAGATTATTTCACTCTTCACTATTTTCTAAACCTCCCATTCCAAATCTCCCTCCATTTCCTCAGGGTTTCCAGGGGTTACTCTCGTCCTGCACTGAGCGACGTTCGGTACTGTTCTACTCGTGATATGTGGAATACTGGATGAATATGCCAACGGTCGGAAATATTTAGTTTGGGTGATAAATGGCCTCTTTTCTCCAGGATTTCGAACGGCCCATAAAGCTTAGGACCTAACTGTTTGGATAGTCGTTTGGAGCGGATGGCTTTTCCATTTAACATTACTTTATCGCCTATTTTTATATCTGGTTGTTCCACTGCCTTTTTATTATAATATTTTTTCCTGGCTTCCCTGGTACATTCCAATGTTTTGGTTGCTTTTTAGTTTATCGTTTTCATCCAATGAGCGTATATCATGGCTCCTGAATTTTGAGCTTCCCTTTCCTACATCCACTCCGTCTGTGGGTGGAACCCATCGTTTGCGAAGAATGGTGACATTTTATATGCGTTTGTGGATGAGGTATTGTGTGCATGTTCGGATAATGGGAGCAATTGATACCAATTGTTCTGATCATAATTGAAGAAACTTCGCAGGTAACTTTTTTTTTTTTTTTTTTTTTGCTCATATGTTTATTGATTATGGCACAAAAACGTGCATGCAGCTCGCGCTATGGCATACAAAAAGCCTTAATTCCAACGCAATTACAAAAAAAAAAACAACAAAACTCAAAACTTCTCCACCCCTCCACCAACTTAGCGGACACATATCCGCAAGCATCGCGAACGATGGCTAACAAAACCAGTAGTGAAAATCCCCGTCACGAACCAGCAGGGGCAGCCAGGTTAGCCACAAAAGGACCGAACGTCAAAAGCAAAAATCCAACCCAAGGGAGGACTCAAACTCCTGACTAGAAATGAAAGAACATCACGGGGCAATAAACATGCCCTGATGTCAAGCCTAGAATAGCGCAGTAAGATGCCAGCTAAAAAGTAAAGAAATCAACAAAACCAGCAAAACCGCCAGCTGAGTTAAGTGCCAACCATGCTGACCTCCTCCTCCACCTCCTCAGGATCCAAACCAGGACGCTGGGGGCGGGAAAGGCAGATGGTAGAGTGGGCGTCGTGGGGTCCTCCACAATTAACACACCTGACAGTAAGATGACTGCAAGGGCGACCGCGGACACGACAGGTAGCTGTGGGGCAGGAGTGATCCCCTGTGGAATGTCGAATGGTACACCAGTGGCAGGTTGCGGGGTTGGAGCACTTGGTACTATGGTAGCCAAACCGATGGCAGTTTAAGCACTGGGTGAAAGAGTTAAAACGAAGGCGACGTCGTAACCTAAAGGTGGAGGAGAAGGCAGAGAATCTCTTGTTCACAAAGCAGGGTACCTTTAAGCCGGTGATTGAAATGACTATAGTCGAGACCCCTTTGCCGGCGCGGCAGTCATCAGAGGTGAGCCATCTGGGTTGCTGTGTGAGGGCCAACCCAGTATTGAATGTGGTGAGCTCAGTGGCGATGGTGGCCAGTGGGTAATGGGTAGGTATGCCATGGACCAAGAGGTGCGTGGCTGGGGTGTCCAAATGGACAGTGGTGGTTCTAGGGATGAGGTGGAGGAAGGAAGAGATCCTGCTGTTGAGCGCGGAGGCCTTCACATTATCCATGGTAGTAAGCGTGACATTGCCGCCCTCTAGCGACACAGTCTGAACAAAGGTGGCAGAGAGAGCAGTGTGAACACTGTCTCTGAGCTGGATGGCAGTAGAGGTGAGGGGGGAGCCATCGCGTTTGATGACCAGGCGTCTCTCTCTCATGGTGATTGACTTCTTGGGCTGGGGAGCCCTGGAAGGATCAAGGGGTTTAGCCTCTGATGCGGTAGGCTTAGGGGTGTGGGTAGGCTTTCTCTTCCTGCCTTTCCTCGCGACTGTGGCACAGGTGGGAGGACCAGAGGAGGGAATAGGTGCAGGTGGTGCAGCTGGAGTGGGGGTGGTGGGAGGCTCAGGGGGAGTCCCCAAAGCTTGAGGAGGTTGGGGTGGCGAGGGAGCCATGGTGGGGGCGACAGGGCGATTGGGATCCGTGATATGAAGTATCTCGATTTCCTCACGAAGAGTCATGAGTTCCTGAGTGACCGAGTCCAGGGCCCTCCTGTATGCAGTGTTGGTTTGACGCAATACCTGGAGGAGGATGGTCACCTCAGGTGGGGTTTCGAATTCTGGTATTTGTAGTTCCATGGCATACTTCACAAAGAGACTCTGGATGTAGGTGGAGTCCATGTGGTCAATCTCCTCACCGTCCCTTGTGAGGACTGGGAGATGGGGCTGGGTGTTGCTGCGTGGTCGCTTTTGAGGGGGAGGTTCACCAGGAGGGAACGACGGGAAGGTGGGGGCGAGGGAAGTTTCACCACCACCAAGGGGCGTGAATCTAGACCCATAGGAGGGAGGATTTGGGTTGCGCCTCTGGCCCTTTCCTTTTCCCTTGCGGGAGGGACCGGGCGAGGAGGACATAGTTGTGGAGCAAAGGCTTTCCCTGTGAGGGGTATGCGAGGAAGCTGTGAGAAAGAGTTTTCAGCCAATGAGAGAAACCCTTGGCGAAAAACTTGGTGTGGTTTTTTTCAATCGCTGTGGTTGTAACGGAGACGGAGCATGTTCGCAGGTAACTTTACAGTACTTGGTTTGTCCTCTCAGTTCGTCCATCAGTTTGCGGGTAGTACGTAGTTGACATTTTTCGCTTTATTTCCCACATCTTACACAGCGATTCCCAGAATTCTCCGCAAAACATTACGTCCATGTCCGATACTATCTTGGTTGGCAACCCATGTAGTTTTCATACTTCCTCTACGAAGGATATGGCCACAACTTTGGCCGTCACATTGTCGTGTAGACCGATGAAATGGGCCACTTTGCTGAATTGGTCTACTACACCCATAATTTGTATGTTTCCTTGTGATTCTGGTAGGTGTGTTATAAAATCTTCAGATATCGACGCCCAAGTCACGTAAGGGACTTGTAGTGGTTATAATAATCCGCACCTGTCGTAACGTGGAGACTTATTGTGTTGGCATTCGTTACATGATAGTACCTAATCATTTATCCAGTTAGCCAACCCTTTCCAGTAAAAATCTCGCGTGATTATTTCCAGGGTTTTTTCCTGTCCCAAATGTCCTGTCACCTTTGAATCATGACATTGTTTCACGATTACCCTCTGCATCCCTTTTTTGTCCGGCACTTAGAGCCGGTTTTTGTAATATAGAAACCCTTCGATTGTCTTCCACTGTTTTGGTAACGTCCCCCTGTTTCGTCCCATGGCTCCCAATTCCCCTTTTCGTTCTTTCCACTCTTCTTCTTGTATTGCAGCAGCTAGCACTTGGTCAAGGAATTCGGTAGTGAACAACTTTATTTCTATCTGGGCTAGTGTGTAGTTAGACATCAAAACAATTCCCTGTTTTGACTGCGGGTTGTGTAGTTCCTCCGGTTTGTCAAAATAACTATTAGTTTCTCCATCTGCTTGCAGTATACTTTTTACAACCAAAGCCGTTTCTGTCGCTATTGTTCCTGTTGGAATGAAATTAGTTCTTCTGAACCCTTGGCCCGTGCCTTCTGTCTGATCTAACTCCCTAACCTCCATCAATTCAGCGTGATCGATTTGAGTTACTATCAGTTGGACTACGCGGTCACCCTTCCGTATTTGATAGTCCTTGAAACTATGGTTTCGTAACAGAACTTTAAGTTCGCCTGTGCAATCTGCAACAATGACTCCGGCTTCCACTTCAACTCCGCTCTTACTGGCCAGTCTACTGCGAGAGGTGATACTGCCCTATGTTTCCTGTGGTAGACTCACTACTAAGCCTGTCTCGACCAGCCGTTGTTCTTTTGCCGGAAGTGGGGCATTGGTTAATGTGTAGAGGTCGTGACCGGCAGCCGTTCTTGATCCTTCAGTTGGCATCATAGCTGCTTTGCTCAATTTCTTGATACGTATGTTGTGAAGCTTTGGTAATTCTTCCCCTATCACTATCCCTTCATCTTCGTCGATCTCTGCTGACTTCACCAAGATTTGAAAATGTTCTGGTTTGGACATAGACTTTTCGCTATGCTCAGCTCAATCGTCTAGACGGTACTTGGGCCTTCTAGTTAACGCGTTAGGTTTTTTTCCTCTTGTGCCTGGTCGGTACACAATTTCAAAATTATACTCCGGTAGCGCTTGTGCCCAACGGATCTGCTGTCCATTCCATTTTTTTTTCGAAAGAAAATGTTGCAGATTTTGGTGGTCCGCGTAAACTGTAACTGGTTTTTCGGTACCAAGAGGTAGTGTCTTCATTCCTTGAATGCTTCCATTGTTGCTAGTAATTCTTTATGGTGAATTTCGTAGTTCCGTTCTGCGGAGTTCAATTTTCGTGAATGGAACGCAACCGGACGTTGTTTCTTTTCTTGAAATTGTGACAAAAGGCACCCGAGGGCGAAATTGCTTGCATCCGTTTCTACCAATGTATCTAATCCAGGATACGACACCCACTCTACCATCTGCCTTAGGTGTAAGAGCAACCACAGTCTCCAGGACCCCCCCCATACATTATCTCAACAACCACATCCTCTCCATTTCTCTCTACAGAGATTCCTGTTAAATAAACCACTTTAAACACTTCTACCAATTTTCAGAACTTTAT
>QLOI01005288.1:0-28464 GCA_003313605.1 Tuber umbilicatum | reverse complement strand
TCGCTGCTGCCATAGTTGTGGTTGTTTGCCGGTGAGGAATGTTACACGCGAGAAAATGTGTATTCCATTGATCAACAACTTACACATTTGCCAAGGTAACACTTACCCCACGGCAGGATACCTTACACTGAGCCATTCCGGAGACTTAAAAAAACGGCTAGTAGAAGAGGATGTCTTGTCGAACATGTAAATAGCTTTAGCAACGTTGTATACCATATCTTCTTTTCTTCCAGGATTGTATATACTCGTGCCTAGTAGAGAAAAATAGGTCGTTTAGGCATTATTCCTGTTCCTTGAGAGCGGTAAAAATAGTAATCGTTACCGGGTGGGGCGGGGCGGGTTCGGCACTCAGGAGCCCCGCCGCTACATGGGCCCGGGCGGATATTCTGTAGTTCGTCCTCGACCCTGGTCTTTCCCTGGACGGGACCCCATTTTTTTCCCACCCGAATTTGACGGGGCCCGCCTGGGGCATGGGTGGAGCGGGGAAAGCCGGGTGACGGGGCGGGGAACGGGACCAGGGGCCCGTGTTTTGGGGGGCCCCGGAGGTCCCATAACAAACACCGGGTGAAAACTACTGAGAGGACAAGCAAGAATCATGCAATTTTTTTTCCAGGTGATTAGAAACTGTTCCTTAAGTCTTCAACCATCTCATGACTTGGTCAAATCAATTATAGCCATCTTGCTATTTATCCTTTAGCTTCTGCGACAAGCTGTTCTGTTTTCCGCGTAGGGAGCTCTTGTAGCAACCTTTCCCCAAGCACCGTCAATGCCGCCAATACTTGCTGAAGACCGCGAGGTGGGAACACCTGCCACGGTATCATTATTACAGAGCACTAAATATATTGTTGTTTCTTTACCGCTAAAATGATATTCTGCATTTAAATTGTCTCTTTTTTCTACCACTACCACACCATTACCCGCTTTTGCTAAATGCCAGTTAGGTGCACGGACGTGTCGCAATATTCTGCAGTCGCCAAGACTTGTGTCTGGTGATTGAACAAGGTAGTTTTGTGAACATCGCATGCATTGCCGGTATCTGCGGAGCAGATGGTTGGATGTTTAGTGTTTATACTGCCATTACTAGTACTTTCCTGACTCACAACTTACCTACCATCGTTTGTTATAACTATCTCTCCACCAGGAGACCTCGGTGGTCCCCATATCTGTGGGGATGGCGGCAGATTTTCTTCTTCCTCCTCTAGTTTTGAGCACGCTACGTATTTAATGATCATAGGAAATTTCTGTTCAATTCGAGTAACTCGGTATAATACAGGTTCGAGGTATTAAGGGCGAGGTCTCCAGATGTGGGCCCGACTTCGGTCTGCCTCCTGGTATCATACAGAGATGCCAAGGTCAATATAATATAACCTGCTGACAAAAACTTCGATTAAAACAAATGCTCGGCCAGGTGGTGTAATAGGTTATTGGCTCCAAAACCGCTTGGGACATCTTTTGTGTTTGGTGAAGTTATTAGGGTACTCGCGATGCCTAAAGTCATCAAGAAACCTGCCTAATGGTCTGGCAGCACAGGCGACGGTACTATTTCCTGAATTATGTATCACTGGTATAGGAACAAAAATGGTCTATTCGCTGGGTCTTGTGCGTGACCTTGTACGTAATGTTATAGTAATCACAATTAGTTTTCTATACTCGGGTTCGAACTGAGTGCTGGTAGTGTACAGTACAGTACCCAATTCACGATGCGTGTGTGACAACGATTGCCACCTATCAGCCACCCCCACCTCGCGAGCCCTGCTGTTCCTTGCTATCCTGCAACAAGCACCACCGCTTATCCCCGGTCCCCCCCTGCTCCCCTAGTCCCGGTAGATGGATAATTTGGATATCCACAACAGCTCACAGACCTAAGATATATCATAAATCTGTCCACATACTGAGATGTTACACTCTAACCCGAGGGAATATGCATTGGTGCCCCCTTCAGTATCATAACGGTTATGACTTGGTCTCTCTTGAAAATTGCTACCTTTGATGCGGTGCCTTGTTGCTGGGGTCAGCTATTAATACCCCCTCCTTCCTTCAATGGCTGCTCAACTACCGCCCGCTGAAGAAACCCAGCTGCTGTTAGACGTGCAAAACCGCTGGTAGAGGGGCTAGGACAGTCATTATTTCTGCCGGACGCCTTAAGCCACATGCGAGATTCGTTAGAGCCACCTTGGCAACCCAGCTGTGTAAACTAGAATGACTCTGGATTCTGATTCTGCAATTCTCGGAAGTGGCCTGTCCTGCGGTTGGCTTTATAAGTGAGGGGGATATTTCGGCCGTGGATTACCTTCCTTCTAGCGCTTCTGATAATATCCACCTCAATGGGTCTGTTTAGAGTCCCCCGGCAGAAGAGCGGGAATATGGGCATCCGGAATTATGAAGTGATAACTCACGAAACATGGGGTGTGCTACCGCTTGCCTTGGTTGGGCCGAACGCCTTCGATCATGAACTCCGTGGCCGTTGGATGGGGTATATCACCGAATTAATAATCTGCGCGAGGGACCGGACAGATTTCGCACCATCCTTTCGGACCCCTATAGACGATTCCGGAGATCCTTAAATATACGGCCCCGCCTTTCAATGGACTTTATTACCCTAGCCGTGCAGAACCGGCATACAACGACCCATCCTTCAAAACCCACTATTTCGACTCACCGATCCCGCAGTATATCTGGAAAGTACCACCCGTGCACCCCGTAATACAAAGCCAAGGAGCATCGCCCTCACCCTCTCACCCGTCCCTCAATTTTGAGTGCGGAATCTATTCCCCCGAGTATACTAGGTCTTGCAGCTGCTATGAACATATCTATGGTTCCTCGGGTTCTGTCACCGTGGTGTAGTACTTGATTAGGGTATTGGTATAACCTTTTCCCGATTGCGGGATTCAGTGGAGGCAATGCTAGTAAACCCCTCCCACGATTCGCCATCACTATCCTTCAAAATCTCAAGAATCCCTTGGGCGGAACAAGTCTCTACTCAGCAGACGGGTTGGGGAGATTGGGTTAGTCCTGAAATCAAGGCACAGTATGGGCTGAGGTGCCCAGCGTGGTGAAGTGAACTGCAAAGGTTAACATCTCCCCTTCACTCATGTATATTACGCAACTAAAACACATCTCACTTCGGTACACCGCTCTATTTATCCATCGCTCGGAATGTGCTTTCTGATCGTGAACCCAGTCACGGGTTACAGGTAAATGGAATCCGAACACGAAGGAAAAGGATTTGTGTAGCAGATTGTCTGTGCGTATCTGATGGGTTCTGCCCGTCCATACAAAATTTGGGCTCAGGTATGGGGGTTCTATACGCTTGGAACTTGTAACTAAGGCTTGCAAGGGCTTCTTCTCTTAGTAATTACCACAAATGTTTCACAAACCAACAGGGTTTGGGAAATGGTTGGTTTTATACCACGTTGATGACTCCCGGGATTGTAGAAGGAGTCCAAGGGTGTTGATATTCTAGGCAGGGGATAAAGCCAAACTCATTTCTGAGAAAACCTATTTGAAAATGTTGGATTTGGGCTTGAGAGGAATGATGTATAGAAATGCCGATAGGGATAAAGAGAATAAACATAGGCTTGAACGAGTGAATGAATCTATGACTGAGGGGGGGTAATGGGAAAAGGGGTTAGCTTTTATCCTATCAGGGCAGGACGGCAAAGCGGAAGTGACCGGAGAATCCTTTCGGTCTCCTGAACCCAGACTCATGCTGAGCGGTGGAGAGAGGGCGCCGAACGTAACAGTACGGATACGGCACGTAACTGAGCTAGTAGTAGGCAGGTCAACTGCCGTTACATATGGTATGATACTTCAACAGAAAATATGGATATCGAAATTACTACCCAGCCCAATCATTCCACTTGGTTGTTCGGGTTTTATAATTCATACGGACTGGAACCGTAAGGTATCACTCACGTAGTCATCTTATTCCCCCGGGTCCTAAATCTTGCCCGCGGCGACGTTCAATCACCAGAAGCCCAGCCCTTTCCCCTGAAACGCCTACTTTACCGTGCAGGGCCCACCATCCGAGACGAAGACTATTTTGAATTTGCGATGAGATATTCCTATCATGGGCAGAGTGCTGGGGGCCGTCCAGTACGGTCCACGACTCTCCATAGTCCCCGCTGGGACCCTTGAGACCTATTGACCGCTGGGAAGAGGGCCGGAAGATTAATTTTGTATTGCCACTCGGAAGGGCAATATCAGCTGATTTCATTTTGCTCCCCCGCTTTTGTGCTTAATTTTTTCCCTTAGTTCCGCCTGGCATGATAGGCATGCATCGCTGTATGATGGAAATTTTGGCTAGATCGGATTGAAGATAAATAAACAATTAGGGGTCTGTACGATGGTTGGATGTCATATTTCGATGGACTATATGGACATGATGGAAGAAAGACAGAAACATCACAAATATAGTGCCAGCTACTGCAAATTCTTATATGCTAATACAAGTATTATACCCCTTACAAAGAGAAGCCCTGAAAGTAGAAAGTGGAATAGCGTGCGAAAAAAGACGGCGTGGCCGCGGACCTCTTATGGTATTGAAGCTGCTCCAGCCCTCCAACCAATACCTAACCAGCGACCCCTAGTCAATTATATATATAGTTAGCAAGGTACGTAACTCTTGGCTGAGAAAAACAATGCACAAGGTTCAAAGGCCATACTCAGCACAAGGAGCTCGCGCTCGGACCGGGCGACCTCTCCGAATCTGGCGTGTCGGGGATGCAAAACTGCCGCGGGGTCAATAAGGATATGCGAAGGAGATGAGGGTGGTGGGCTGGAACGACTCACAGGCTACACGGAGGGTCAACAAATATCAGCCGTAGACAACGTTAGCAGCAATCAAGTCAGAGTACTCACCAGCTATGGGGACCAAACGATTGTGAGGGGCAATGTGCTTTAGTAGGCGAACCGGGAAGAGGGGTGAAGCGGTTAACTAACGAGCTGTGACACAATGCCAGGTAGGTATTAGTGATAACATGGAGACGAGGGGATATATCGTTGCATACAAACTAAGACTGTCAGCGTTCTAACAAAGTGCGATATAGAGGTCTTCAATGTTTACCTTCTGTCGTAGAAGAGGAGGGGGAAGTTAGTTCGGAATCAAGGGCATTAAGGGGACGTTAGCACTAGTCGTTTACATACAATCTGTGATAATGCCAGAGGTATATCAGCAACGTGGGGGCAAAAAAGATCAGGGCGTGGAGGTCCGCTTACAGCCTGAAAGAAGCTAAGTATCAATAACTGTCTCGAGAACCATGATTGATCTTGTTCGCTTACCTCCTACAACGCCCAGCGGGCCAGGAGTCAGCAATTTTCTCGTCCTCAAACTGCTGTTGGTCCGTTTACTTACCGACTACAATACTCAGCGAGCCAGAAGTGAGCCGTCCCGTCCTGGAACTCTGGTAGATCCCGTTTACTTACCTCCTGTAAAACTCCATGAGTCATACATCAGTAATCGTCCCGTCATGGAGCCGTTGTTAATTCGGTTCACTTATCCTGTTCTCTTACCTCCTAAAACAAGTGCCGAGGTAGAGGTCAGCAATTGCTTCGTCCAGAACTGTAATCGATCCTGCTGACTTACGAACTACAACACCGCGAGCTAGGGGTAAGCAATTGTCGTGTCTTAGAACTATTTGTTGATTCTATTCACTTACCGACTATAGCACTCCGCGAGCCCAAGATCAGCAATTGCTTCCTCTTAGATCCATGGCTGGTTCTGGTCACCTACCATCTACAGCACTCCGCGAGTCAGAGATCAGCAATTGCCTTGTCCCGGAACCGTGGTTTACCCCGCTCACTTACCCTCTAGAACCTCCCACAAGCCGGAGGTCAGCAATTTCGTCGCCCCAGAGCCGTAGTCCGTCTTGTTCACTTACCCACTAAAACACACGATGAATCAAAGGTCAACAATTGTCTCGCCCCGGTACCGTGGTTAACCCTGTTCACGTACATGCTACAACACATACCGATCTAGAGGTCAGCAATTGCCTCGCCCTAGAACAGTAGTTGGTCCTGCTCACATACCCACTGCGGCACTCAGCGGCCCAGAGGTCAGTAACTGTCTCGCCCCAGAAATGTGGTGGGTCTTGTTCACATACAGACTACAACACTCAGGGTGCCCGAGGTTAGCAATTCCCTCGGCTTGAAATATATTGGATCTAGTCACCTACAAACTGTTGTGTCTCAAGCCCCATGATTAGCTGTAATCCTTGATATCTGGGACATTGGCGGCGATTAGTACCTCCTGTGTTTGTAGAAATCAGCAATTCTTATTCTCCAATTTACTTGTATGAAGAGACCAACTTACATTCTATACCCATGTCAATCTGAAGTTAGCTACGGAGGTTGCTCAACATCCCGATCACTGATCACATACCTTCTGTAGTTCCTAGGCCTTTGGGGTTAGCAACATGACGGTGTGAAGGAGACATGAGCCGGGAATCCAACTCGCCTTCTGCATTGCAAAAAGGGCTCCGGGTTAGCTCCAGGTCTCTGATTTCTGCAATTACTCATACCGTCTGGGAAGGTGGTTAATTCATTGTTAGTCCTACAAAAGTCGTTCTGGTCACAAGGCCTCACTACCTGCAAGATGCTGTACTCCTTCCCACCTAAATACGCTTTAACATTTCTCTGCAGCAGCTTTCTGGTAATAGCCTCCCCTTTCCGGATAGCGGCTATATTTAATGCGGTGCCATATATTTCCGACCGGGAATTGATATCTCCTCCTTCCTCCAATAATCGCTCAACCACTCTCCCTTGCCCCAGCCACGAGGCTATCATCAAATGTGTCAGATCAACAGGGCATCGATAGGACTGCCAGTCATTGAACCAGTACACCCGAAGCCAGGTCAGGAAACGATTAGATCCAGTTTCGCAAATCTGTTGTACCGGCTCGAATAACTCCATCTGCCGACCCTGCGAGTCTCGAAAGTGGTCTGCCCAGTATCCGGCGGAGTAATCAAGAAAGACGTATTTTCTGAGATGATTTTCAACCACTTCCCTGAAAACGTAACCGAAAACACCCACTACTAAGGGGTCGTTTTCGAACTCCTGTAGCAACAGATAGGAAATACAGATCTCAGCCATTATAAAGTTAGAATCCCTAGAACACAGAGTATACTGCCAGTTTCCCTGGCCTGGCAAGGATCCCTTAATCAGGTACTCCCTTGCGGTTTGGTGAACGAGGTAGATCTTGGAATCAATAACTCGAATGAAAAGCCCACACAAATTTTTCACCGTCCTTTCGAACCCACCAGGAAGATTCCTCAGGTCGTTAATTGAGTTGTGCCCCCGGCTAATTCTGAATGCGATGTTCATCTCCCGAAGAGTAAGAGGCCTTGCAGCGGCTACCACTATATTTAGGATTCGTCGGGCTTTGTCAGGATGTGTGCTTTTATCAAGAATCCGGGTGTATAAATCTGGTAGATCGCGCGGAGCAGTGGAAACAATGTTAGTAAATTCTTCGCGCGAGTCGTCCTCACTATCCTTCAATATCTCGATAACAAGAGAAACCCATAGAAATGTCCGATCGGCTGAGGATTCTAGGAGATCTCGTAAATATCCCAGCTCCCCAGGCAGCTCCCAGTATAACTCTAGGTCCTTGATTCCCTCATTTATGACGCGAGTGACATCAGAAGTAATAGACTCGATCTCGTCCTCACCTCTCAGCCGGATAGTCGTTGCTGGCGAGCCAAGTTCTCTCTCGATTCTATGATATGGGCGACTAGTAACGAGGAATTTCAAGGGTATAGATGAAGGTTGTGATCTCGGAAGACGGGTTACGCGACGGATGAGTGGAGTTACAGTCTCTTTTTCGCACTCGTCCAATGCATCTATCACACAAACCACCTCGCCGCACCCCCCCTCAGCCACCGCCTTAACCAAAATATCCCACAATGTATCCACCTCCTCCGTGAACCTTTTTCCTTTTGCTTTAAATGCCTCTTCAGCGTAGCTACAGAGGGAATTTCTCTGCCCAAAAAGTTGATGTAATATGGCGCACAGAGCAAATGTTGCGCTCCTCTGTTCCTCGCTGTCGTCCTTGAAAAAGAAATAGCAAACTATTGCGTTTGTGTGACATTTCAGATAGTTTACGAGGAATGAGGCGGTGACAGACTTTCCGCAACCTGGATCCGCTGATAGCCAAAGGAGGCCTGATTCTTTTTTCTCAGACCAGTCCTTATACTTAGGATGTTCCGTAACCCATTTGCACGTTCCATCGGTTGGCGCACGAACCCGACCGCGATGCGACTCGTATCTGGACGTGTATAGGCATTGTAAAATTTCGGCATGGGTCTTGGAGGATTTCGCACTGCCGTAGTAATTGATGATGGTGGTGTTATCAGAGCAAATATTATTATGCGAACCGGAGTTGCCGCTACCGTCACCTCGAATATCGATGTTGACCTCGGCACTGGAATCACCGATACCACAATTAATAGTTAGAAGCGCGAATGTATACAAGCGACATCCTCGTAGCATACCCTTTCGGTGACTGATGGCCCTCATCAGTGCTTGATAGAAAATTGCCCATCTTACTGATTGGTTCGTGAATTGGAAAAATTTGCGATTTGTGGACTGGTGAATGCGCTGAGTTCCTTGGGGGTTGTGGGGATACCGGTAACCTTCGACGAGGCGAGAAAGAATTGGTAAACAAAAGGGTCGGGAAGCCTGGTGCTGACAATTTTCCGGATAGCGCAAAATTACTGTACAGTACTGGGGTAAAAACGAGACAGGCTTCACTACCTCCCCCCCCTCAAAATTCAACCATCCATATCACACCAATATACTCATCTAACTGTATACCACACTCGGACCTCGAAGCGAGGATAGACCGGGGTGCCCTTAGTGAGGCGACACCCTCAGCGAGGTGCGGCGAGAATTGGCAGCAAAACCTGCCCGCTTTCCATCACTTTGACAAGCCAAACAGTGCCAAGCCTCGCTGAGGGTATCGCCTCGCTGAGGATACCCTCGGTCTAATTTTAGAATTTCGTGCGCCCAGAGTTGGGTGTAGCTGCTGGTGGGTTACTCGCCGTGGGCTGATGTTTGTGCAAGAGCTGAGAATTGTGCTCACATCTCGTGGCACTACTATGTGATACAGTGACGGCGCCCCCGTGCATACAACAAGTCAGAAATTAGAAGTCCGAAGCCTTGCCAGTTATGCCCAAGGCAACGCCAGGGAAAAGAGAAAATACAGAGACACAAACCTTCTTGCCGTGGAGTAGTTTTCTTCCCTCTCAACTCTTCGCCAAGAGTTCTAACTCCGATGCTTGGACGGGGCGTCGCCACTCCATTACCGCAGCAGTCATCTCCATAATCGCATACTACAGTAATCTTATCTGAGTCCCAGATATACGAAGACCTTCAGATTTAGACTCTTTAAGAAGAAATACGAATTGCAAAAAGTAAAAAATAGCTTATAAAATTAACAAAAGTAATAGCCGGTTACCCTCCTGTTTCACTTCGCTCATAGTCGGCAGAAGCAAGTGTGACGCCGAAGCAAGTGTGACGCAACGGTTTTTGTGATTTTTTGGAATGATAATTTGTGATGCAGTTTAATTACCTCATGTCATAGTAAGTTGATATAGTATTAAATTATTTCATCCTCTACCATTTCAGTCGAGTGAAAAAAGTTTCGGGAAAATGGGGCTTGGCAGACCTCAAGACGATAATACCAATAGAAATAATTGTATATACAACAACAACAAGAGGATAAAAATAATAAGAAAAACCCAAGTATGAAAGTACAAGAGATACATCTTATTCACCTGCAAGTTAGGCCCCCATGTCTCCGTAATAGTGTAGCAACTCTATTTGGCATTCCATCAATCCACCTATAAATTTCATGCCACAGAAGACCCTCCCATACCTTCTGAGCGAGATGAATGACTGCTTTGCGACCATGGGGTTGGAGGTGGTGGCTGCGGCTCGCATGTCAGAAACGTGATTTCCATAGTGACCATACATTCTCGATCGGATTCATATCTGGTGAGTGTAGTGGCCAGTCCATCCTCTAAATACCATGCATATACAGAAAGGTGCGAGTATATGCAGAAGTATGATATGGAGCACCATCCTCAACAGTAAGAGCACCTCTATCCATGCCTCCCATATGCTTATAGAGTGGCAGGATATGGGGAAGCACGATTTCGTTCACATATGGAACTGAATTGAGCCCAAGTATATCTCTCTTACTTGTACTCTCTTTCTCAGTCCTCCTGTGAACAGGAATCAACGGGGCATGTCGAGATGCGGAGAATGCGCTGAAGAACTGAATTGTGATAGGTTCGCCAGTAAAGGTAGGTACCAGGTTTCTCTCCTCAAAGGAAGTACCAGGTGGCCGGCGAATTGTTACGGGTAACCAACTCGAAGCTCAGTAGAGTAAGGTTAAGCGTTTAAGTGTTCGATAACGGAGTTGTGTCAGGAAGGCGTCGTGAATTTGTCGCTAATACTCGTTTCACTAAAACTATTAAGAGTACGAGGTGTAGGTAATAACTTGTTATATTGATAAGATCTCTTCTCCGTTGCTGTCTTTTTAATAGCTGGAGAGGAACTCTTATATTTATATCCTGCTTGAGTTTCCGCGGCCGGTACATCTAATACCTATACTAACTAAGTACCTTCGCCACAACTAGTAGTCTTTCGTCTTATCAATCCTAAGTGTGAACACTCGTAGGCCCTGAACAATTCCACACTTCTGATCATTTGGGTTATTTTACTTTGTCTTGCAGAGGGTGTGCGAGACTCCGCCAGTCAGAAGGAAATGATGCCATTGTCATATGAGCTTTAGTCTGAGTATGCCGCCCAAATGCGAACACACCAGTTGTTCCTCTGTCATTGAGGTGATCAGTCTCAATTTCAGACAATGGTGACAACACAGAGGCATGACTGCATTATCTTTACGTAGAGTTGGTAGGCTTAGTGCTCCATCGCTTCTTTGATTTGCCTAGTGAGAATGGGCTTGCAGCTATGTCTCCTTAACTCCCGTCCGTTTTGCAGACCTATGACTTAATTGTAGTCGGTCAACGTGAAGCATTATTGTTTTCTGATTTGGCAGACTTTTCCGCTTACGCAGATATCATTTGTATCATATAATGGATTCCAGTTGTATGACCAGTGCACACTACCTCTCTCATATATCTTGCGAACAGCTTCTGGTCGGACGGACGGCGACGACGTATACGGTGTTATGGGGATGCTGCCAATTATGCGATTTTTGCTGGTAACTAGCAACTTTCCACCATACTGCAGGCGACGTCCGGGCCCTACATCGGGGCCAGAGGGGGGTGTTGGAATTGCATATGCCTAACATGAGCTCCCACCTCTACAAGCTCGTCACGAGTCGTTTTAATTTTCCTCTAATCTTTCCAGAACTCAGCACTGTAGGGTAAAAAACCTTCCGCGTTTACTTGGCCAAGGCAGGAAAACCTTTCGAACTATTCCACCTCTACCCTACCTGCCATTTCCGGATTTTCTCTATGAAAACTTTCCACCAACTCCTGAGCATGGTCCATACTCTCTGGTGGTTCCCAGGTGTTCTCATCCTCCGAACAACCTTTCCGTTTCACAAAATACCTTTGTTCACACGTCCGAGCATTTTGTCCGCGAACCCTTCTAGTGTATGAGATTATTTCACTCTTCACTATTTTCTCAACCTCCCATTCCGAATCTCCCTCGATTTCTTCAAGGGCTCGTGGGGGTTGCTCCCGTCCTGCACGAATGGACGCTCGTTAAGGTTCCAGCAATGATACATGAAATACCGGATGAACATGGCAACGGTCGGAAATATTTAATTTGTAGTACAAACGGCCTCTTTTCTCTAAAATATCGTACAGTCCATAAAGTTTAGGACTTAACTTTTTAGATGGTCGTTTGGAGCGGATGTTCTTTGCGTTTAACATCACCTTATCACCAATTTTGATGTTTGGTTGTTCCATCGCCCTTTTATTATAATATTTCCTCATGGCTTCGCTGGTACGTTCCAAGGTCTTGGCTGCTTCTTCGTGTATCGTTTTCATCCAATGCGTGAATATCGTTGCTCCTGGATTTTGAGCTTCTCTTTCCTTTATCCATTCTGTTTGCGGGTGGAAACCATAGTTTGCGAAGAATGGCGACATTTTGTGTGTGTTTGTGGCTGAGTTATTGTATGCGTGTTCCGCTAATAGGAGCAGTTGATACCAATCATCCTGATCGTAGTTGACAAAATTTCGCAGGTAACCTTCCCGCACTTGGTTGGTCCTCTCGGTTTGTCCATCAGTGTGTAGGTGGTATGTGGTTGACATTTTTCGCTTTATTCCCCACTGCTTACACAGCGATTCCCAGAATTCTCTGGAAGACTTCACGTCCATGTCCGATACTATCTCGGTTGGCAACCCGTGTAGTTTCCATACTTCCTGTAGGAAGGATTTGGCCACATCTTTGGCTGTCGCATTTTCGTGTAGACAGATGAAATGGGCCATTTTGGTGAATTGGTCTACTACGACCATAATTTGTGTATGTCCTTGTGACTCCGGTAGATGTGTTATAAAATCTGTAGATATTGACGTTCAAGTCGCGTAAGGGACTTGTAGAGGTTGTAACAATCTATACCTGGTGTGTCGTGGAGAATTATTGTGTTGGCATTTGTCACATGATCGTATGTCATCATTTATCCAGTTTGCCAACCCTTTCCAATAAAGATCTTGCATGATTATTACCAAGGTCTTTTCCTGTCCGAAATGCCCCGCCACCTTAGAATCATGGCATCCTTTTGCGACTAGTGTTCGCAGTTCTTCGTTGTCGGGTATATAAAGTCGGTTTTCGTGGTATAGGAAACCCTGGACTGTTTTCCATTGTTTTGGTAATGTCTTCCCGTCTCGTTCCCAAGTTTCCCACTTCCTTTTTCATTCTTTCCATTCTTCGTCTTGCTCCGCAACAACTAAGACTTGGTCGAGGAATTCGGTAGCAAATACAATTATTTCTATCTGTGCTAGAGTGGAGTTTGACATCAGGACTATTTCCCGTCTTGACTGGGGGTTGTGTAGTTCATCAGATTTATCGAAATATTTATTAGTTTCTGTATCAGCTTGCAGTATACTTTTCGTAGTCATTGTTGTTTCTGTTGCTAGCGTTCGAGTTGGAATGAAATCGGTACTACCGAAGCCTTGGCCTGCGCGCTTTGTTTGATCTAACTCCTTGACTTCCAACAATTCGGAGTTGTCGATTTGAGTTACTATCAGTTGTGCTATGCCGTCACCCTTGCGTATTTGATAGTCCTGGAAACTATTGTTTCGCAATAGTACCTTGAGTTCGCCTGTATAATCTGTATCATGACTCCAGCTCCAACCTCAATTCCGTTCTTACTCGCTAGTCCACTGCAAGACGCGATTCTTCCATATGTTCCTTGTGGTAGACTGATAGCTATCCCTGTGTCGACCAGTAGTTGTCCCTTTGCCGGAAGTGGGGCATCGTTTAATGCGTAGAGGTCGTGACCGGCTGCAATTCGTGATCCCTTTGTCGGTATTATAGCTGCTTTGCTCTATTTTTTGACACGTATGTTGTGGAGCTTTGGCAACTCCTCCTCTATTTCTATCCCTTCATCCTCGTCGCTCTCTGCTGATGTTAAAAAGATTTGAAAATGTTCTGGCTTTAAAATAGACGGTTCGCTATGCGCGGCTCCCTCCTCTAGACGGTACTCCGGCCGTCTACTTAAGGTATCAGACTTCCCTCCTCTTGTACCTGGTAGGTATACGATTTTGAAATTATACTCTGCTAGCGCTTGTGCCCAACTGATCTGCCTTCCATTCCATTTTTTTGTGATAAGAAAATGTTGTAAGTTTTGGTGGTCCGTATAAACTGTAACGGGTTCTTCGGTGCCTAAAAGGTAATGTCTCCGTTCCTTGAATGCTCACATTATTGCTAATAACTCTTTATCATGAATTTTGTAGTTCCTTTCCGGGGAGTTTAATTTTTGTAAATGGAATGCCATGAGATGGAGTTTCTTGTCTTGAAATTGTGATAGAACGCAACTGAGGGCGAAATCGCTTGCGTCCGTTTCCATTACTGTGTCTAGCGCAGGATGAAAATGACAAAGTATAGATGCGCTAACGAATTTTTCCTTCAAGATTTCGAAGGCCGTGTTTTGCTCGGTGCCCCGATAAAAGTTTTTTGGGTTAGCTTTTAAGGTTTCCATGATAGGTTTGCAAATTGCGGAGAAATTTTGAATGAAACGTCGGTGAAAATTAGCAAATCCTATAAAGACTTGGACTTCCTTAACCAAAGTGGGTGCCTTCCATTCTCTTATAGACTTAACTTTTCTTTCGCTCATTTCTACTCCATCAGTATTGACGATGTAACTGAGAAATTCAACTTCTTTGACATGAAATACGGATTTTTCTAGGTTGACCGCTAGCTGGTTGTCTTTTAGTTTCTGTAGAACCTTTTTAACCAGTTGAATATGGTCCTTTTCGTTTTCCGAATAAAGCAGGATGTCATCTAAGTAGACAACAACGCCTTGGTCTAGAAATTCCCGCAATATTTCATGCATCATTGGTTGGAAAGTAGCGGGCGCGTTAAGTATTTTGAAAGACATTGCCGTGAACTCGTAGTGGCCATAACGGCATCGGAACGCGGTTTTCCATTCGTCTCCTTCGGCTATCCGCATCAAGTAGTATCCCTTTTTAAGGTCTATCTTGGAGAAAATCTGTGATTCTTCCACTCGGTCTCTGAGCTCTCTCATGATAGGTATAGGGTATCTGTCCGCAATGGTAACTGAATTCAAGCCCAGGTAATCGACTACTAGTCGTAGTTTGCCATCTGCTTTTGGGATGAAAAGAATAGAAGCGCCAGCAGGTGATTAACTTGGTCGGATTTTCCCTTGTTGTAGCATTTCACCCAAGTACTTCCTAAGTTCCTTTAGTTGCATTGCCGACAAGGGGTAAATTGGGCCCCAAGGCGGTTCTTCCCCATCCTTAATTCTGATCGCGTGATGCCATTTTCTTCTAGGAGGCATTTGCGTGGCAACTTCCTCCTCGAATAGTTGAACATAATCGCGGTATTGTTTGGGGATCTTATGAATGATGTTCTCAACTAGTTCATCCTTACACTGTATTCGTCCTATGACATGTGCATTTTGATTAAAGACTACTGTCTCGTGAAACTCCAACATATCCCCCAATCCTCCATCAATTTCGTGATCGAAAAGGAATCATTCTGCAGTCCAACCGTCCCTTTCGATTGTATCGCGTAGGATTTTGACTGTAGATGGATTCACCACACTAGCCTTAATCCTGTTATGTATCCGGCGCAACTGATATCGTATTTGATCCATGACCTGCGGTTACCAGCCGCGAGGGGCTCTTTTTGCCAGTGGTGTAGAACTATTCTTGTCGTCAAAGTTAAGAATAATTTCACCGAAAGGGTGTTACCAAATAAGTGACTTGGGTGAATTTTCGGCATGATAAGGTTTTCGCTGCTGCACCGTTTTGGGGCACTTTTTCTTCAGTTTCACTATTGGAGATTCGATAAAACAAGCTGGTGTAAAGCTATCTTGCTTGTCTGGCTTGAAGTTGTCGTAATCGTCTTCATCCCTTGGGGTTGTTAAATACCCGAGAAGGGATTCAGAAACATTCTGCGTCGCCGGGGTGTCTCCTGGGGTGAAGAGCAGCTGGTGGCGGGGGGTGATAGCAAGTATTGTCAAAATCATTTGACACCGTTTTTGTCGATTGTGCTTTAGTGACAGACAGACTATCAATATAGTGTTACGGGTAACCAACCTGAAGCTCAGTAGAGTAAGGTTAAGTGTTTAAGTGTTCGATAACAGAGTCGTGTCATGCCGGAGTTGTGAATTTGTCGCTAATACTCGTTTCGCTAAAACTACTAAGAGTACGAGGTGTAGGTAATAACTTGTTATATTGATAAGATCTCTTCTCCGTTGCTGTCTTTTTAATAGCTGGGGAGAAACTCTTATATTTATATCCCGCTTGAGTTCCCACGGCCGGTACATCTAATACCTATACTAACCTAGTACCTTCGCCACAACTAGTAGTCTTTCGTCTTATCAATCTTAAGTGCGAACACACGTAGACCCTGAACAATTACACACTTTTGGTCATTTGTGTGATTTTACTTCGTCTTCCAGAGGGTGTGCGAGACTCTGCCAGTAAGAAGTAAATGTTGCCCTTGCCATATGAACTTTAGTCTAAGCATGTCGCCCAAATGTGAACACACCAGTTGTTCCTCTGTCATTGAGGTTATCAGTCTCAATTTCAGACAACGGTAACAACATAAAGGCATGACTGCATTATCTTTACGTAAAGTTGGTAGGATTAGTGCTCCATCGCTTCCTTGACTTGCCTAGCGAGAATGGGCTTGTAGCTACGTCTCCTTAACTCCCGTCCGTTTTGTGGACCTATGACTTAATAGTACTGGGTCAACGTGAAGTATTATTGTTTTCTGATTTGGCAGGCTTTTCACCTCACACAGATATCATTTGTATCATATACTGGATTCCAGTTGTATGAGCAGTGCACACTACCTCTCTCATATATCTTGCGAACAGCTTCTGGTCGGACGGACGGCGACGACGTATACGGTGTTATGGGGATGCTGCCAATTATGCGATTTTTGCTGGTAACTAGCAACTTTCCACCATACTGCAGGCGACGTCCGGGACCTCCATCGAGGCCAGAGGGGGGTGTTAGAATTGCATATGCCTAACACGTATTATTTGCCTAGGAGATCCACGACCAATCTGAAGGAAGACTTCATCGGTGTAAATATGTCTTGTCCACAGTTAGGCATACGCCTAACCGCGGGCTAGTTAGCTAGCCTTGTGACACATTTCTTGGTGTCAAGTGTCCAACTCTCGAGGAGAGCAGAATAATAATTATGTAAACATAATTCATATTGTTTAATATTACACTACATTAATTCACAACATCTTTGTGTAACACGAGATTGATTTTATGGAACAAAGATAAGCTTCCATCACTAGAAAGTGATTTACGTAAGAGTCAGACACTGAATTCTTGCGGCATTTATCTTTATGGATAAAACAAAAGGTTCCCTTCAAGAATAAAAAGAACGAGCCAAATCGACCGCTGCCACCCAAAGTTATGTGACAGTCGTTAGTCGTGAATGACAAAGCTCAATATCACTGACATTGATGATTAGTGCGATGATATTGTTGCCATGACAGAAGAATACATGCACACGACGTTGGAATAGAATAGTTAGGAAACTATTCCAAGATTAGTGTTTGGAGGAAAACTATTTGTTGATAGCTTCCTGCATGACACGAGTCGAAGTTGGCCACTTCGCATTCTCGACTCTACTGACAAGTTGTAGTCAAGCACTTTGTCTCTCTGGCACTCTATGGGTAGAGAACCTCTCATGGACCAGTACAGACCACTGGCGTCGGAATAATGAGCTGTAATCAGTACTCTTATGATGTTCAAGCAATTGAGAAGCTTTCTCAGGGTCAATTGGTGTTCGTACCAGTTGATCGAAGGATGATTGATAGAGTTATTATAATCAGGTACAAGATTGTATGGGTATTAGATGTAGAGGCCATGGAAACTCATGCGGGATATAAATATAAGAGCTCCTCCTTTTGCTTCAGACTCAATCAAGCAATGAAGAAGAGATCTTATCAATATTTCATTGTTCTACAAATCGATACACTTTCGCATTCATAGTAATTTTAGTGAATGGAACTGTTCATGCTATTTTATTTTTCATTCTTGATATATTCTCCAGTATCGATTATTGGCCTTAGCTCCCACTACCACCTAACATCTACCAGTCCACTGGAGAACTGGGATAGCGCTAAGCAAACAGTTTCCGTCTCCGTCTGCTTTCCTTGTTATACCCTGGCTTACAGCAACATACTCACACCTATAGATTCTGTTCTCATACTGTGTCACCTACAAGTCTTTCTAACACCTCAAGTCAAGAATTAGCGGTGATTTCTGCTACTGTTGCCCAAGGCTCTCACATGGAAAGAAGCTAGAGGTGTCGTTTTTTTCTTTCGGTAAGAGTTTTTGGTCTGCCAGTGTGTGGTGCCTGATGGATTTTCCCATCTTTCTCATAACTGGTAGCAATGCGATGGGCTATGGAAACTGATACACCAACGTCATTGACTATTTCCTGATAGGTCCGTCCCTCAGCTTGGTTTCTAATTACGTCAACAAGCTACTCCATGCTTGTGTGATAAAGTCTAGGTCGTTGTTTGGATGTCATTTTCAGATTGCGTTTTCGTTGGGACTCTGTGGGTAATGAAGTGGTTGTTGTCTGGGGGCTCTTGGCAAGCGAGATTTCCAAAAACAATTTTCACTCGACTGATTTCACTAGATTATATCATGGTAAATGCTGATTTTATTGTTATTAATTAAAAATTAATTAAACTGGCTTTTACTTTACCACTCTTGTACTTAGTCATGAAATATAATTCAAAGAAATCACGAAAACCGGCGAGTCACCCTTGCTTGGGGTTCACACTTGCTTCTGCCGACTATGAGTAAAGCGAAATGGAAGGATAACCGGCAATTGATATACAAAAGGTTTTAATAATAATTATCGATTACCTTAAATAAGCCGACCTCTACTTATTTATTTAATTATTCGACATGTAGTTCTTAGTGTTTGAAAAACACGGTACTGTACCGTATCTTATATGATTCATACCATACAGTATGTTACTGTAAATTACACTAGGGAATGAAATACGGGAAAGCAGCATTCTCACCCAAATCTTTGCTATCTTTCACCCTATTACGTCAATATGAAGCAATCCCACCTCTAACTCCTGTGGTTAACCATAGTCTCTGTACTGTGTTCAAAGCTGCTTCGAACAAACTTTACTGTTAAACTCTAGTTAAGCATCACGAATTCGAAATTTCTCCTTGCCAAAGCAGCAAATGATGAGATCATATAGGCTTTTTTTGTACACCAGAACCATGAACTTAAGGTATGTTCAAAAACTAACAATTATTTTTTTGAAATAAGGGCTAATAGTTTCTATTGTTCCTTAGTGTTGAGTGGTTGAATGTTGCTATTGTGGATGGATAGGAGCTCGCAACACCACCAGACAAATTGCGCATTTAGCACAATGTTCTCTATCTCGCTGCTCCTCCTCCGGTACAACCTCTGAGAATAGAAACCACACTCTCATTGCCCCCAATACCTGACCTCATACCTTTTCCGACAATGGTAGCACCCTTGATAACAGAACCTTGGTACCTCTGATATCTGTGAGGAAGAATCTACTTCAACTAAATGCTGCATTTGCAGTATATACGGGAGCCAGACCACTCACTCTACTCTATGATAAGTATTTTCGTCAATACCTTACAAGTCTTTCCGGCTATATCAACTACGTTCCACCCTCCCACACAGAGTTAGCTGGATACTTATTAGGAAAAGTCTATCACTTGGTACATTGGGAGGTTCTAATGATGCTAGATAATGAAGATTATCTGAGTATAGTTATGGATGAAGGTGGGGATATTGCCGATCGAAGAATCATCAATTGTGTGTTGTAACACCCATTGGTGCTTTCTACTATGAAAAAGAAGAGAGCAAAGACTAATTACAAATGACACAGATGTTATTCGAGTGGTTGATGTGCCGGATAGAAGCACTAGTTGGCAGTCAGAGATGGTGGCGATTCAATTTATTTATTACAGATACGTGTAATACAATGCGGGCAATATAGTCATTAGTAAATCATGATCTACGGACTAGGCATGTTTTTTGTGTTCCTTGTGACTCCGATGGCTTACAACTTTTAATTCATGATTTACTCAATATTGATCCTTATTCAGCTTCTCTTGAAAAGGCACAAACAATTGCACCATTCTTCCACTGAGCCAAACTTCAGTATTCAATGTTACGAAAGCATCAATGAATCTACTTCGGAAAACCAAAGGCATTTGTTGTGGCAGTTAGCACATGATGGGGAACTCAGACGGGCTTGATCGGTTTTGTCTCAGACAACAAAAAAGCATTGATAAGTTATCTCAATGATAAGAGCGCCGAGCCTGCACCAGATGTAAAGTCTATAATCCGGCAGACTACCTTTTTTGGCTTGTTTGGTTGATTTGTATACCCTGTTGGGGGGTATTTCTGAAAGACAGAAGATGTTAGAATCCACTCATGCCCATAATGGTTGAGTTCATCAACGCTGGATCGAAATTCATGAGCATATTGAATTTACCAGTCGCCAAGTTGGCATCTTTCAACTCAAACTAGAGGCAACTTGTTAAGATCGCTGGTTGATCTATCTTATCTCGCTACCTCGCAACAGACAGCGATCCCTTATCGTATTGTTTTCGTATACTATTCTTAAGAGTTGTGTTCAACTCTTAAGTCTTATAGTATTAACTATGTCGTGTATAAGATAGGAAGGATATTTGTTAAAGAGTAAACTTCTTTATATTCGTAAAGTTATAGATAGGAAATAACTTAGATGGTTGCGTGAAGATCTATCTACATGACCCAAGTCCTTCCTTATATAGATCTTCCCACAACCCGCTTATAAATCAAAATAACTATTATGAGTCACAACTGTGACTCATACAATCGCGTAACATCCTATGACTCAAACGCGTCATTGCGCAATAACAATATAACTATGAGTCGCTAGCGCAACTCATGTGAAAACATAACATCATATGGCTCAAAACGAGTCATTCGCGTAACAATAACAGATGACTCACAACTGTGAGTCATGTAAAACCTCCCATGACCTCTAAACAGGTCATGCGCATATAATCATAAAACCATATAACAAATGAAACGCTATTACTCGTACCTGAGTCATAGTGTGAAATAGCTAAGTCAGTCTAGAATCGTGACACAACTGCACACTTATTACCCGAATTTTCAGCACGGTATCAAAAACAATGTATCCTAATTCACCTAGTCATCTAGTTTTAAGATCCAGCCTCTGTTGCAAGTGAGCAAATTCCAACCTCTACTGTGAACGAAAAGTTATTATTTCCTTTCTGAAACGATAAGGGTCCAGAATCGTAAGACAACAATATGAACAATTCCAAAGTCAGCATAGTTATTTTTCCCATACTGGATCTGTATGGGAACTAGTTCGCTCAGCATGATCTTTTTGGCAACAAGTCACAATTATTGCTCCTGATGTAACCGTTATAGGTTACTATTGTTTTAAGGCCTACAGATTGTTTCAAGGCCTACAGATTGATAAGGCAAAAGGACTAGGCTGGCGAGCCTTGTGAGGTATTTGTTTCATGTTTATTGTTTAAGGCATCGATTGATGCCTTGTTATTTCAGTTTGTTACAAAGCTACTGGATAGCCATTAAAGTATTTAAAGACTGCGATCCTCAAGGACTTAGAGGAGCAGACATCGACTGAGATAGTTCAAATATTCTTAGTTGAGCAGTTACTGCAGTTCAGTACACAATTCCCAACAGCTTGCAAGTCCGAGACTCTGGTAAGCTGGCGATATAGTAATTGATACCTACTAGTGAACTCTCTAGCACAGCCCCTGTTAGCCATACCTCACTTAAAATCCCGCTCTTTGGGAACGGAGTATAGCTACCGTTAACCTATACCGCAGCGCTCCCTAACTAGGATTCTCTACAACACTAGGGGATGCGTTACACCTGAACTCGGTCGTTTGGCACTTCGTATCCTCTGCACACCAGCAAATTCAGTTACTTCAAAGCGCGCATTTTCTACATGAAATCTTTTACAGGATAAGAAGCGGAACCGGTTGTGTGTGGAATGGGCTGATAAATTATGTTTTATTGATATCAACAAGCGTATCTTGGATTGCCAACATACGGAGATCCGGGGATGGTTAGATAAAAGGCTTTTGGATGAGCATTTGGTAACCAATGAAGAGGACTGTATGGTGGAGGATGCTACTGAGGAGGAGCCAAGTTGGATTCATGATCTTATTATTCAAAGCGCTGATTGTGAATTTTATGCTTCACCACGGTTCTGAATTTCATTTTACTTACTTGTTGAAAGTCCGAATCTATCATGCTTAAGAATATGGTACGTAAACTCTAACTCTTCAATTTTGCGATATCCCTTTTGTAACTGCTATTGTATTTCTTTTCTTTTTTGCTTTAAACACAATTTTTGGTGTGAATCAATGTAGGAAAAACAGAAGACCCGGTTGTAATGGGGGCTCCCTGTGGGAAGATGGATCTCCAGGATGCGGCCGTACCAAAGCTTTCCTCGTACGCAAAATGAAGAACAAATATGTAAGAGAGAAACCCTTAGCGGTGAAACTTAATATCATTAAGCCACAGCTTTACTCAAATAAGTTCTCGCGAGAATAGTTGATCGTCTTAGGAGAAGAGGTCTCGCATATACTTAAGTAGAATTATATTGCCAGCTCCTCTCCATCACACCTAAGCTTACCAGCATCGGGAGCATGCCTATCTCTTGTAGGCCTTGGGCTAACATTCTACCGAATGTCAGCCGGCTCTGCTAGTTCATTATCCGACATGAAGTGTTCATGCAGTATCCTGATACATGCATTCAACTGCAGGAGAAAACTTTTTAAATTGTTGTCCCGTTAGTGGCGAACTAACAAGTTACTGATAAGCTAGTCTAATATCGAACTCAGTGTCCCATACGAATTCGTTTATGCAAGTCTCGTGGAAAACCACACCAGGGTACCATTATGTTTCACAAGTCTATCTTCTTCTACGGTCTTTGACACGATAGCTTGGTCTACGGACTCCGGTGATGAGGTACTAGAGCCATTGGCTTATACGGGCACTACCCGCAGCCACTGACGATAAAAACCACAGCCAAGGCAAGACTACCCGATCTAGAGCTCACTAACAACCTCCAGGCGTCTTCCAGTCCTTTAGAGACATACGGGAGTCCAAGATCTATCACTTAACCAGAGGCCTCCCAGGCTTCCAGTATACCTTACAGACCTACCACCGTAGGCTCATGAGGATCAGCGGTGTATGCACTCAAGAATAACTTCTCATTTAACCATTTGATCGCCCCATGCCAGCTCATATATCCTGCGAATGGATTCTGGTCGGAAGAACGGCGACAACTTATACGGTATTACGCCAACGTCTTCTATCATAGGCTTTTTACTAGTAAACCAGCAACTTCCCTTCAGTTGGCCCATGACGCATTGTCTGTACATCGGGGCCAGAGGGGGGTGTTGGACTCAGATTTTCCAATGTTTGCCAAAGGCAAGATTTTCTTCGGTTGGGAGCTCAACACCGGATTACCCGATTGAGCCCAGATTCGAACCTGCTCTATAATCTTGCGTAACAAACATTCCTATAACTTTTCCGAAACTTTGCGTAACCTTTCATGCACAAGGTAGGGTAACTCCTATCAAAAAGTAGGACAACCACTTCACCAAGGTAGGGTAACTAGGCTCCCTAAGGTAGGGTAACTACGCCCTTAGGTAGGGTAACTTGCTGGCACTCTCGGAGACCTTTCGAACTCGCACTGTAGATTTTCCCTACCTACCCACTATAACTTTTTTTTTGTTCTCATTCTAAGCATTACCATTCTCTTAGTCCACATGGTAACCCTTTGATAGAGTTACTTGACTAGCCTAACCATAACCCTTCTGGGCTCCGGCATGGGATAAGACTAAGTCTACTGTAAGATCCAGCATTGTCGTTTCATCACCCCTCTCTTCTCTAGGTCCATGCTCGCCTTCTAGCGTTTTCGTTTATTCCCAGTCCCTCGGTCTACCACCCGATGATCCGCAGGTTTTGACGGGTATTCTTTATGGAAATCTACGAGGGCTTGTGTGCCTGTTCTCTCTAACATCTTATACGGCTTCCCGGAGTTATCCTCGTGACCATAGCCCTTCCAAGGCACCAAATATTGCACAAATTGCTTGCGGAATTTCTGAAGAGCTGCCCCATACCAACTTCTATCAAGGATGGTTTCGATAACATAACTAAGCTCATTATCTATTAGATCGGGAATCGGTACCTCTACTGTACGCCTGCCAGTTGAGTTCTTCCTATATGATTCTGAGAGGCCGACATTGAAGACTGGCTGTATACCCTATTGTTCGGGGACTTGACTTTCATACGCTGCAGAACCAACCTTTCATAAGGCCACAAATGGTCCGCATATACGATGATCAAGTTTTTCTATCGGTTGCTTGGTTCATATGTTTTTTCAATTCAACATTACTCGGTCGGCCCTTTTGGCCCGACCAACATTAACATCCTCCAACGTGGTATGTTCCGGTGCTGGCAATATTTCCTGGTCATGCCACTTCCATTGCCTCTCTTGAGCCTTATGTAAAGTATCTCGAATTTCCATCCATGTCCTTTCCCAAACTTTTACTAATAGCTCACTGCTTGGGTGTATACCTTGACTTTCTGATACGGACCCAGACCAATTTGTTTCTGGATTCAACCCATAATTGATCTCGAAGGGAGACAGCTAAGTCAATTCCGACGTTGAAGTGTTATAAGCATATTCCGCCAAGGGACGTAGCTCTGCCCAGTCGTCCTGCTGATAGGAACAATAACTCCGAATCTATTGCTCCAAAGTCTGGTTTACCCTTTCAGTTTGCCCATCAGTTTCAGCGTGGAAAGCCTTGGAAACATTCAGCTAAACTCTTAGCAACTGCATTAAGCTAGTCCTAAACTTAGAGGTGAATCGGCTATCACGATCCGATATGATACTCTCTGGTAGCCCATGCAAATGCCAAACCTCCTTTAGGAACATAAGGGCTAAGTCACCTACAGGTACTTCCGTTGCCAAAGGTATAAAATAAGCCATCTTCGAGAACCTTTCTACTATGACCCAGATTTTCGTATACCCTTTTGACTCTGGTAATGGTATAATAAAGTCCATGTAAATTGCCTTCCGTGGTCGTAGCGGTACCTCTATCGGTTCAAGTAGTCCAAACTTCTTGTTTTGTACAGTCAAACTGTGCTGGCATATATCACATGTGCGAACATATTGTGTGATATAATCATCCATCTTTGGCCAGTAGAAGTTTGCCCTAACCCTTTCCATAGTCTTTTATGTCCTAAAGTATCCCGCTAGACGAGAATCATGTTCAGCCTCAATGATCATACTCCTCAAACCCTCATCCGCCGGTATGTACAAATGGTTCTTGTAAAAGAGCAGATCCTTCTCAATCCTAAGCTTAGAATTGACCTCCTAGGTCTCCTTCTTAACTGAATCTAGGATCTTCAAGTATTCCTTGTCCTTAGCTGTAGCTTGCTTGAGTCACTTCAGGAATGTGGATTGAAACCGGAATCCTTGGCATGCTTGCAATACTTGTGGTCGCAAGATGTCCCGCTCCTGTTAAACAACCCATTGCCCAGGACAGAAAAGACTCTGCATAGAATTTGATTAAGAATTACCCCCTCCTTCAAGGCGCTAGTCCCTACGCCTAGACAGTGCATCGGCCTTTTCATTCAACCTGCCTTCACAGTATACCACCCGGAAGTTGAATGGTTATAAGTACTCAGTCCAGCGATGTTGCCTACAGTTTAGAATCTTGGTACTGTTTTAATATTCCAACTTCTTATGATCAGTGTAAATGGTAATCTGATCTGCTACCAACCGTAGTGAATAATCCCATTCCTTGAATGCTGCCACGATTGCAGTCATTTCCTTAACATGGACATCATAATTTATCTCCGCTGGGGAGAACTTTCTACTATGAACAGCTATGGAATGCCATTTATCGTCCTTACACAGTTGGGATAATCTGGCCCCTAATGCAAAGTCACTAGCATCGGTTTCCAGCTTTGTTTGTTGTTCAGGGTCGAAGTGTACTAATATAGGCCCCATAGTAAATTTTTCTTTCAAGAGATCGAAGGCCTCTTGACATGCTGGTGTCCACAGGAATCTTACATCCTTCTTTGTTAGGTCAGTGAGAAGTTTCGCGATCTTGCAGAATCCTTCAATAAATCTTCAATAGAAGTTTGCGAATCCCATAAAGCTCTGGACCTCAAGGACACTATTCGGTGTTAGCCATTTCTTGAGCTAGGCTAGCTTTGCCTGGGTCCTAGATATATCTCGATTTGATATCTTATATCCGAGAAATTCGACCTCTCTTTGATGGAAGTTTGATTTCTTTATGCTAACTCATAGGCTAGCTTTCCAAAGCCGTTCCACTACTCTACGGACTAAGAAGACATGCTACTCCATCGTCTCAGAGTAGATCAGTATATCATCCATGTAAGCGATGACGCCTTCATCTAGTAGATCCCGAAAGACCTCATTGATCATGCCCTGGAAAGTTGCCAGGGCGTTGCATAGCTCAAAAAGCATCACGGTATATTCATATAAACCATACCGGCATCGGAATGCTGTCTTCCATTCCTCTCCTTCTGCCATTTACAGAAGGTAGTACCCGTTTTTGAGGTCCAGCTTAGTGAACACTTGCACTTTCCTGAGTCTGTCTCCGAGCTCATTCATTAACGGTAGAGGGTATCTATTCTCCACCGTTATTTTGTTTAGCCCACGATAGACTATACATAATCGTAATGTACCATCTGGCTTTGGTACAAATAGGAAAGGCGCAGCAGCACGAGAGCTCTACCTTCTTATCTTTCCCACAGGTAGCCTCTCATCGAGATACTCATGCGAACCTTAAGCTCCTTTTCTGATAAAGGATAAATGGGACAAAAAGGCTGAGTTGTATTCGGAAGTAGCTCAATCTTGTGATCATACTTCGAATGCTCTGGTAAGGATTCAATCCGTTGTAGGCTGAAGATATCACCAAAGTCCTTGTATTCAGGTAGGAGCTTTACCATAATATCTCCCCGATCTTCATCCGTGAACTGTGCCATTCCAAAGAGGTAAATTGAGTTAGCATCCTCGGCTAACATTTCTTTTTTCGGTTATAAATTGTAGACGTCTCTTAGGACCTAAACAATGTGCCTTGCAATATTCTTATCTCCATGTCAGAAAACCTTGTTTCCAGTCAATATCTGGATTATGATCCTTTAACCATGACAACGGTAAGTATCTATCAAACTTTGAGTTGCTCGTGTCGGTGACTTCAAATCGCATCTTATTCACGTGATCTCCGATACGCATTTTCACCGCTTTGGTGTTGTAACGGGGGCTCCCTGTGGGAAGATGGATCCCAAGGATGTGGCCGTACCGAAGCTTTCTTCGTAGGCAGGGTGAAGAACAAATATGTAAGAGAGAAAACCTTGACGGTGAAACTTAATATCGTTAAGCCGCAGCTTCACTCAATAGGTTCTCGAGAGGATAGTTGATCGTCTTAGGAGAAGAGGTCTCGCATATATTTAAGTAGAATTATATTACCCGCTCCTGTCCATCACTCCTAAGCTCACCATCATCGCGAGCATGCCAATATCCTCTGGACCTTGGGCTAACATTAGACCGAATGTTTGCCAGCTCTGCTAGTTCATTATCCGAGGTGAAGTGTTCATGCAGTATCCTGATACATGCAATCAACTGCAGGAGAAAACTCTTCATATCGCTGTCCTGTTAGTGGCGAACTAACAGGTTACTGATAAGCTAGTCTAATATCGAACTCACTGTCTCATTCGCATTTGTCTATGCAAGTCTTGTAGACAACCAGTACGTTTGACAAGTCTATCCTCTTCTAATGTCTTCGACACGATAGCTTGGTCTACGGACTCCCGTGATGAGACACTTAAGCCATTGGCATACACAGGCGCTACCTGTAGCCACTGACGATAAACACCTCAATCAAGACAAGACTACAACGATCTGGAGCTCGCTAACAACCTCCAGATATCTTACAGTCTGGAGACATTCGGGAGTCGAAGGTCTACCACTTAACTGGAGGCCTCCAGGACCTCCGGTATACCTTACATACCTACCACCGTAGGCTTATAAGGATCAGTGGTGTATGCACTCAAGAATCAGTTCTCGTGTAACCATTCGATCGCCCCATGCCCCCTCATATATCCTGCGAACAGCTTCTGGTCGGAAGGACGGCGACAACGTATACGGTATTACGTCGCCGTCTTCAATCATAGGCTTTTACTAGTAAACCAGCAACTTCCCTACAGTTGGCCCATGACGCGTCGTCTGTACATCGGGGCTAGAGGGGGGTGTTGGGCTCAGATTTCTCAATGTTTGCCCAAGGCAAGATTTTCTCCGGTTCGTAGCCCAACAACGGATTACCCGATTGAGCCCAGATTCGAACCTCATATATAATCTTGCATAACAAACAATCCTGTTGACTTTTCCCGAAACTTCGCGTAACCTTTTACGCTCAAGGTAGGGTTACTCCTATACAAAAGTAGGGTAACCTGTTTACCAAGGTAGGGTAACTATACTCCTTAAGGTAGGGTAACTACCTGCCTTAGGTAGGGTAACTCGCCGGAACTGTCGGGGACCTTCCGAATACGCAGCGTAGACTTCCCTACCTACCCGGTATACCTTTCCTCGTTCGCAGTCTAAGTATTACCATTTGCTTAGTCCACATGGTAACCCTTTGATAGAGTTTCCTGACTAGCCTAACCGTA
>QLOI01005276.1:0-10204 GCA_003313605.1 Tuber umbilicatum | reverse complement strand
ACCTGGGTGCTGGACACCCAACCCCCACTCTCAACAACAAGCTAAACACCACCTCCCTAATCGTCTGTCAACACAACTGCCTTCACAGCTGGAATGTGTTTTTTACTTTGTTTCATTCCTTTACTGTTAAATCTTCCCCCCAAATTGTGGCCCTCCAGGACCCCCCCACCAGGCTTGGCCATCTCCCCTTCTTTCCAGGATACCTCACCCTGTCAGCTCCCCCCACGTCTCCTCCGACCCCGCCCAAGATGGCGTTCTACATAGCACAATCCCTCCATGAAGCCACCAGCATCACTTCTAGTTTCCCCACCACAGACATGAGGATCCTGAAAATCCAATCCCCTGGCGGCCTGTTTAATAGAACGCTCACTACCCTTCAAATTGCAAACGGCTACTCTACCACCTCAGGCCCCACAGGCCTCACGCGCACTCTATCCCCAAACAACTGGTTCCATGACTTAGACGCCCCCACCTTGGTTCTAGGTGATTCCAACATACACCACCCCCTTTCTGACCCTCTTAGAGAGTTCTCCCCCTCTGAACTAAGACTCTCCTCCCCCTACCTTGAAAAGGCTTCAGACCTTGGATTCTCCCTGCTCAATACCCCTGGGGAATTCACACAGTTTCCTTTCTACGACACTTCCAGGCCCAGCGTTCTTGACCACTCCTTTGCAAATGCCCATTTGTCCTCTTACTTCGATTCATGGTCTGTCCCGTGGCCCTCCACAGGGTCAGATCATGTTCCCATTGCCATAAAGATTTCAACCCCTCTTCGGTGCCCTCCATCTCCCAAGCTTAATTGGGCCAAAACCGCGTGGGAGGACATCACTCCCCTTCTCAAAGCCATCCATGTTCCTCAACCCCCGACTCAGGCCTCAGCCCCCTCGCTAGATGCCTGGTTCGATACTAACTATTCCCTGATCTCTCATATCCTCTCCTCCAATCCACCTCTGAAAAGACCCTCCCTCCACTCTAAACTATGGTGGTCCCCCGTCCTCACTGCTCTGAGAAAAGGACTGCACAGGGCCCAGCGATCGGCCTGAGCTCACCGTTCTTCACCCATACACCACCTGGAGCTCCGCAAAGCAAGATCCTGTTACCACCACGAACTCAAGAAAGCCAAGGCAAAGCACTGGTCATCCTTCCAGGCAAAAGTCGACAAGTCAACCATCTGGACGGCCAAAAGGCTCGTAGGGGGAAGGCCTCCCCCCAGGATCCTCTCCATTCCTGGCATCGACGACCCCAACCTTATCAATAAAGCCCTATTAGACCATTTCTTCCCCTCACGCCCCCCTGTTAGCCCTAACCCCATACGCATCGACCCCTCTTTCAATCCCATCACCATAGAAGAAGTCTCCGCCGCACTCCGTGCCTCCTCCAATACCTCTGCCCCAGGATCAGACAGTATCCCTATGGAGTGTGGAAACAGGATCACTCCACTAACCGGTCCATCATACCATCCCTCCTCTCTCCTCCGCTCGCCTATGGCCACCACTCCCCATCACTCAAAAAAGCACGAGGAATAGTACTGGATAAACCAGGAAAAACTGCCTATACCTCACTCTCATCCTTCTGAGTTATCGTTCTTTTACCAACCCTCTCCAAAATACTGCAGAGAATCTCTGCCCTCCGCCTAGCCAGCATGGCCAGACACCTAGGTCTAATACACGCTCATCAGTGTGGCTCCCTAGCCCTGCTGTCTACAACCAACGCTGCGCTCGTACTGTCCAATAAAGTCCATGCCGTCCAAAAAGCCAAGCTAATGGTTTCGTCCCTTTTTCTCGACATCAAAGGAGGTTTTGACAATATCCGCTCTGAGATTCTCCATGACATGCTGTCTTCCAAGGCAGTCCCACCCCACCTATCAAACTGAGTTTCGTCCTTTCTATAAGACCGGAGTTGCTCCCTGGTCTTTCAAGGATCGCCAGGGACAATGGAACCTGTTTCGGTCGGAGCCCGTCAGGGCTCCCCTATCTCCCTACTCCTGTTCCTTATATACATTTCTACCCTCCATGCCTCTCTGCCCAAAGGCCTCATGCTGTCGTATGTTGGCGACATTGCAATCACTACTGGCTCCTCCTCCTACCAGCAAAACATTGTTACCCTCACCTCCATCTTTGACAACCTCCTAGAGACCGCATCCCACCTCCATGTCAGCTTATCTATCGCAAAGAGTGAACTTATTCACTGGTGAACCAAGCAACAACGCACCCCCCCTGCCACCAACGCAATCTCAATACAAGGACAAACCTTTCCACCATCCCAACTCTTACGATGGCTGGGCTTCTGGTTTACCCCGTCACTTCACATATCCCCCCACTTTCTCAAACGTTTGGCGCTCGCTCAAAGAGCACTAGCCATCATTCGACAACTCTCCCCACCAGGAAGAGGCCTCCCCTCCTACACAAATCAGCAACTAGTCACTGCCCTCATCTTCCCCATCCTCACCTACGGAGCAGACGTATTTGTTCCAACTGCAGGTACATTCTCCAAAATGACAGTCCTGTGGAACAAAGCACTAAGGTGGACTACCAACCTGTTCACGTCCACTTCCACCAACATTCTCTCCACAGAGGCCTGCATCCTGCCCCTCCACCTGGCCATCGCAAGAAAACACCGATTGGCCACCCTGCATCTTGCCTGCGCCTCCCCTCGTGTCAACCCAGCTACTGCCAAAACCAGCCCTCTTTTCCCCTCCTGGGATCGGTACCGTACCCTCCACTCTTGCAGGTCCCACGTATCCTCCAGGTCAGAAGCCTATGGCCCCTGCTCCTGGTTGGCGGAACCAAACCAGGGCCCAGGCGCTACCACCCACCTCCCGATCGACCTACTACTCCACACTGTTTCTCCCTTCAACCCCCACCACCATTCCTTCCCCGCTCTGCCTGCCCTTTGCATCCTTCCTGGAGACTCTCTCCCCATCGCTAGCTACCTCGCCATCCGCTCCAAGATCAACTCCCTCTCCCCCAAAGAATGGGCTGACCTCCCCTTCCCCACCTACTACACCTCGACCTTCTCTACCACCCCCCATTCTTTTATGGGTCTTGATCACTTCATTGCTGGGTGCATTCATCAAATGAGCTCACACCACAGCTACCTCGCTGACCACACTTCATGGTCAACACCCGCAGACCATTCCCGCTCCTGTCCTAGGTGCCTTGGCCCCCCAGAAGATATGCAACACGCGATCCTGGTATGTCCTGCCACAGCTGCCCTTCATGCTACCCATATGCCCTCTGTTAACTCAAGAGCACCCTCCACACCCCTTTGAACAACCACCCACCTCCTAGTCGAAATGGCGAGGTTTATCCACATCGCCAGGGTCAACTTCCCGATACCCATACCCACCCCCCTTCCCAGTGCAGAAAGGCCTCAGGGCATCCAGCTCCCCCTCCTCATACAGTAGCATCTCATCCCACCTTACCCCGTCCGGCCTACCTTGGTCCTCACACTCTTCTTCAGACAAACAGTAGGAGACACTCTAAACCCACCCACCACTACGCAGAACTTCCGCTCATCGTCATTAGATAGGAAAATTTATTTTGTTGCAGATTTTTGGTTATCATGAAAGTTATACGTTTGGTTATAGTCACCTTTAGGGTGCAGTGTCGAAAGTTTTCTTTTGATATTTTCCTTTGTACTTTGGACAGCGAAGGTTGATGGTAGTTTTAGTTTTTCATTTGTTCATGCGGGTTGTTTTAAGGGTTTTCTTTCGCCATAGCCTAGCTGTTTTTTTTTTTGTTTTTTTTCTTCTTCTTTCCATCATATGTTTATTGATTCTGGCCCAAAAACGTAGATGCAGCTCACGCTATGGCATACAAAAAGCCTTGATTCCAACGCAGAAACAAAGGATATAACAAAACTCAAATAACGCTACCAATCCTTTAAAGCGGAAAAACACAATCCCTGGCATCACCAACAATGACTAACGTAAAAAGTAAAGCAAGCTTAGCCTGAAACGATGGCCCAGTCCAAAGAGAATCACAAGCAAAGAAACCCATCATCGTAATTACCACCCATAGCTGACGCCATGGGCACCTAAAAACTCTAACAGCAAACAAGTAGAGAAACCCACCACAGGGGCAAACGGCCAATCAGAAATGTAGCCCCCTAAGGCCTCACAAAGAGGGAGCAGGAGAGGAGGAAAGGGGTACCGGCAAGCCAGGTAGAGGGGACGCAGGTCAGGAGGCTGAGATCAAGGGTTGCATGCTGGGTGGAAAGCCAGTGGCCGTGGAAGAAACGTAGTGAGCCAGGCCAATGATAACCAAGGCCGAGGACCAAACGGGGGCGTCAGGCGCCAAGCTGGAGATACCCTGAAGGTGGGTGGCTCTCTGCTGGGCCTTCGCCGGACAGTGGAGGATGGCGTGATCGAAGGTCTCGTCTGTCTTCTCGCAAAAGAGGCACAGGGTAGAGGCGTCACGGTTGGACCAAGAGGTGTGTGGCGAGGTAGCTCTTCCCAGCTCTCATTTGATGGAGACGGGTAGCAGAGAACTTGGGCAGGCCCATAAAGGCGTGAGGCGCAAAGCAAGGAGGAAACTTGTAGGAGGGGGGGGTTGGCAGAGCAGCCCAGGCGGCAATGGTGGAGGCGACAGCCCTCGACTTAAGGGAGCCATAGGGAGGAGCACCCACTGGATCGTACGGGCGGGGAAGCACGGGGCCTGGGGAGGCTAGGGGAAGCTTGTCAGGCAAGAGATCCCGGACGGAGAAAGCGACGGCATCGAGGTGGAGGTTGCGACGAGTAGCGGAGGGGAAGAGACTCAAGTCGAGGGCGATATGAGCCAAGGAGAGGTGTGAGGAGGTAACCGTGCGAGGGGGCACGCCAGGAGTCCCAGGTCGGGACACGTGGATCAAGGCGGGCAGCCGCAGGATTGATGTGAGGCGGTGAGCAGACGAGTCATAACGCCGCTAATTTGCATTTGTGTTGTAGGGCAAGAGAGACAGGGGGGAAGGAGGCTTCGCGGTAAAGAATAGCGGGAGCGGTAGTCCTAAAGCAGTTGGTGACCCAGCGGAGGACTTCGTGCCAAAAGGAGTCGAGTTTGCGTAGGATGGTGGCATTAGGAATGAGAAAGTCAGCACCATACGTAAGAATTGGGAAAAGGGGTCCGACGGCCAACGTCCAATAGCACCAAGGGGAAAGACCTTTCACCACAGGGCTGAGATGCTTGACCAAAGTGAAGGAAGTCCAGGCCAGTGCAACACGGTGGTGGAAGTGCGAGGAGGTTTCCAAGGTGGGGGTGAGCCAGTAGCCAAGCCAGCGGAACTCCGCTGTAGGGCTGACCAGGAGGGAGTTGATCGAGATGGAGGCGTGATAGACCGTGTTACGGTCTCTGGACTTGCGCCAGTGGATGAGTTCAGTTTTGGGACTGAGAAGAAGACCCCCAGGGGAGCTGCGCGATTACTGAGGGTGGGGAAGGCATGTTGGAGGAGCCTGATGTTCGAGCAGAAGGAAGATGAGCCCACTGTAACAGAGAAATCATCCACATAGGATATGACAACTCCACAGGGGATAGAGATGTGAAGACGAGAAACATAAATAACAAACAAAAGAGGAGAAATAGGGGAGCCTTGTGGGGTCCCAACTGAAACAGGTGAAAAAATTCCCCGGGCGCCTTGAAAGATCAAGCGACACTGACCGGAGGTGAGAAAGGACGAAATCCAGGAGACCGTATATTTAGGGGTGGAAAAATGGCGGAGCATAGTGCAGAGTTGGTTGGAGTTGACTTCATTGAACCCACACTTTATGTCGAGGAAGAGGGAGGAGACCTTGAGGAGTGAGGTCTGGAGGAGGCAGACTTCATGTTGGAGGGTGGCCACCGCATCATAGCAGCGGAGACCTGCCAGTGAACCACATTGATGGAGGTTGAAGAGGGGGGTGGAGCGTGAGAACGCGGCGAGGCGGTATGCAATGATTCTTTCCAGGATCTTTGAAACCGTTTCTAGTAGAACAATTATATGGAACGAGGCTGGGGTCGTGTAGTCAGCCTTGCTGGGCTTATCAAGGACGACACTGTTCGCTTTCGTCAGGGAGGGGGGATGGAAGCCGTGCAGGAGGAGAGGAGTGAGTAGCGATGGGAGGAGACCTTTGTTGGCCCGATTGGACATTTTTTTAGACCCCATACGGGATGGTGGCAGGGCCAGGGGCGGACGTGGAGCAGGAGCGGCGTAGGACAAGAGAGACTTCATCTTGGGTGATGGGAGGGACGTCAAGGAAGGGAAGGATTAGGACCGCAGTAGGGGGGGAGAGGCAGAGAAAGAGGGAAAAAGTGAGTAATGAGAGTTGAATTGATTTCAAGAGGGGAGAAGGCATTTGGGAGTGAGGGGAAGCGCTCAGGGGCACAGCCGTAGGCGAACTTTTTAGCGTCCCAAATCGAACACAAGTCCGCACCCGAAAGGAGCTGATCCCAGCGGGTGGCCTTCGCTTTCCTGATTGCCTTGAAATAAGAATTGCGACCCTGGGTCAACTCCCAACGAGAGGCAGTACCATTCCGGAAGTCACACGAGGTGTGGTGGTGAATGTGGCGAAGGCTTGAAAGGCTGGGGTACCACCAAGGTTTTGAGTATGAGGAAGGGTGCTTTGTCAAGGTAGCTGATAGCACCAGGGTCGTAACAGAGGCCAGGCTTGAGTCGAACCAGGTGGCTAGTGAGGAAGAGGTGGGGAAAGAGGGAGGAGGGGGAACCTTAACAGACTGAAGGATGGGGGCGACAGCAGAGCAGTCAGTGGCTTTCCAGTTAGGTCGAGAGGGGGAACTGTCATGGTGAGTTGGCCAAAGGTAACTGAAATGGCCACGTGGTTGGAACCTGTAGAGGGAAGAGAGGTGTTCCAGGAGTGAAAGTAAGGTAGGAGGCTTGATTGGCGAAGGCTAGATCCAGAACGGAGGGCCTCGATAGGTTGTTAAAGGGGAACCTGGTTTAGATGCCAGGATGGTTGAGGAGGGAGAAGGCGTTGGCCGTAGCCCTAGTGAAGTAGGGTTCGGAGATAGAGAGCTCTGAGTGAGGGATGGCCCACGAAGGATCAGGTAGGTGGTGGTGAAGATTGAAGTCCCCTAGCAAAAGCGTGGGGAACTGGTGTTGGGGGAAAAGAAGGTCGGGAGACAAGGTACGAAGTGACCCGTTATGGGTAGCAGTGGAGTAAGAGTTATAAAGTCTGAACAACTGATCGGGTGAATCAAACACTCCTTGGGGGGAGCGAAAGTTAACACCCATGTGATCGTCCCAGTTAAAAAACAAAGGAAGAACAGAAATACTAGATAAAAGCAGTTCAGATACGTAGACAGCGACGCGTGTCTTGTATTCTGAAGAAACAGAAGGAAAAAAACACTTATAAGGGCTCGCACCCAAGGGGCGACCCTTAAACAAAGGAACATCTTGCAGAGCAACAACAGAAGGGGAATTTTCTACAGAGGTGAAAAGTGAAAATAAAGTATGAAAAACAAAACTGCTACCAAGACAATTGTGTTGAACGAAGGAGAGCTTAGGAACCGAGGTACCAGGAGAGGAGTGGGAACGTAGAGGAGCCTCTGACAATGGGGGCGCAGGGTGTACTCTCATTTACAGTTCCATGTCGTTGTCGCGTGGAGGATCCTCCGTCCAATTGGTAGTTGGGGCATCAGAGGGGAAGAGTTGTCTCGAAGGCATGGGGGCAGCCAGGGGGGGGTGGGAACCAGAGGAGGAAGGTAGAGGGCAAGCAGTGAGTTGCCTTAGGTGCCGGGCCATGAAGAGGCCATCAGCAGCAACCTGCTGGGCCGTGTTCAGGGGGGCTGGGGACAAGGAGGGTTGTTGCTGAGGAGTAACGGGGTCGGCCGGCCGTGGCCTTTGGTGAGGGGCATCAGGGATGAACTGATCTCTTGGGAGCCGAGTGGCCTCTTCGATTGCTGTCCTAGTCGGACATGAGGGAGACGTTGCAGGGTGTTCATTGTTGCAGTTGACACAAAGAAGAGGAGTTGTAGTGCAGCAGTCTGGAACTACCTTGACATTGCCCTGTCTGGGGCACATCTCGTTAGCACACCTGTGCTCGGCCCTGGAGTGGGACCTTGCACAGATAGGGCCTGTGTGGTGATCCTCTTTGCAGAGGGGCTTGGAATGGCCAAAGCGGTAGCACTTGTGGCATTGGGTGTCTTGGGAGGCGGGGTGGGCGAGGTGGACATTCCTCATGCGGTTGAACAGGCGGATCTTTGAACCCTCATGATGGAGGTCAGGGCAAAGCAAGTGGAGGTCTTGAGGGAGGACGGAAACTACAACGGAGGTGGTGTTTTTGGATTCGCAAAGGGCCTGGCCCTGCTGGAGGAAGCGAGCTGAGAGGATGGAGAGGTCTATGGAATTGAGTAGGGAGTCATAGAGCTTGGAGAACAGCTCCGCGGGGTCGGTGGGGAGCATGGAGAGAGGCAGGTTGTGAATAAGGACATCAGTGACGAGAGGCGCAGTGCGGAAATCCTGGAACGGGTTGTCTCCTACCACGAGGGACTGATTAAGCTTCTTGGATAAAGCCTGGAAGAAAGGGGCATAGGCCATGGCCAGAGTCCTAGGGTTGGTAGTGAGGGTAACTACTCCGTTGACATTTACGGAAGTGGAGAAGGCGACAGGGAGGGTGCAGCCAACAGATCAGAGAACGGAAGCAACAATGTTTGGGAGGGCGGCGGACATGTTTAGGGGGTCTTGGAAGGGGGCCAGGAGGAGACAGGGGTCATAGAACTGATGTTGGGCAGTAGGAAGCGGGGGGGGGGGTTCAACAGCCTCGCTGTTCTTGGTGGCCGATGCAAGGGCGACCTAAGCAGCAGTGGCGCGTTTACCTGCCTTCTTGGACGAGCTCGCAACCTGGGCCCTGCTGTCAGACTTGGGCGGGAGGGAGGAGGGAGCAACTGTGTAACCTGGGGGAGGGCCAGGGACAAAGTGTTAACTGATTGGAGTAGGAAACCTGTCCTTCTTGAAAACTTTGGACGCTTCACCACCAGTGGGGTTGACTGAGGCGAAGAAAATATCAGCCTCACGGGAGTCGTTGTTATCCCTGGCATGGGACTCCGGGGAGCCATACCATTGGCCTGAAAAGATGGTTGGGAAGTCAGCTGAGGGAACCGTGAGATTGCCCTGACAAGAGAGGATGAGGAAAGGTTTTTTCTTAGGAGGGGGAGGAGGTGAGGGGGCCGAGCCTCTGGGGGCTAGGGTGGCGGGAGGAGGCGGTGCAGCAAGAGATGTGACCTTAGAGGTCGGGTCCCAAAGAGCAGCCGTGATTAGAGGATCTGCTTGGGGAGGAGTAGGGGAAACCAAGGGAGGGGCATTGGCTTTCAAAAGTGCCACTTCAGAAATAAGGTAATAAACCCTGGAGACCAAGGCAGCGAGGACCGGGAGGATACGTCTCTCTCCATCCGAAAGATCGTTGGAGGAGGCGGGGGGAGTGAAGAGAGTAGGGAAAGTCCTAGGGTCAAGGTGGAGAGACTCCGTGGCCTCGGCAGCAGAGCGACAGATAGTTTGGTCTTCTTGAGACCAGGCGAGGACTGGAGTAGGGGCCTGAGAGCCGGTGGGGTTGGACCTCAGGCTATTGCGAGAGGAGGCGGTGCGTTGCGGGCCTGGGCCTGAGGGGACGGGGGGAGCAGGCTGGCCTGACATGAAGGGCAGGGCAGACACTGGGCGATTTGGGGAGGAGAGCAAGTTTTACCCAAGCAGGGTAAAAAGGGAGGCTATAAGAAAAGCCTTCCGGCCAATTAGAGCAGGGCTTGGCAGAAAACTTGATGTGGTTTTTTCAATCGCTGTGGTTGTAATGGAGACAGATCATGCCATAGCCCCGCTGCTTTTTTTTCTCTTTTTTCTTTTTTTTTCCATCATATGTTTATTGATTCTGGCCTAAAAACATACATGCAGCTCGCACTATGGCATACAAAAAGCCTAAATTTCAACGCAGTAATAAAGGAAAAAATAAAACTCCAATAAGGTAACCAATTCTTCAACGTGGGACAACATAATTCCTAGCATCACCAACAATGACTAACATAAAAAGTAAAGAAACCTTAGCCCAAAACAACAGCCCAGTCCAAGGAAAAACATAAGTAAAGAAACTCATCATCATAATTACCACCCATAGCCTATGCCATAGGCACCCAAAAACGATAACAGCGAACAAGTAGAGAAAACCACCGTTGCGAGTGGTGGGAAATCGAAAAGGTAACCCCCAAAGGCCTCACAAAGAGGAAGCGGGGGAGGAGGACAGGGGCAC
>QLOI01005274.1:0-12361 GCA_003313605.1 Tuber umbilicatum | reverse complement strand
GGGGGTGATTATGGCGATATAGTGATGGAGATGCTGATAGTGGTAGCAGGATGGGCGGGAATTCTGCGGGCAGAATTGCGGAATGCCCCGGCGGTATTGTACTGTACAGGAGGGGAGTAAAGAGCTTTGGGGATCGATTGCGGGCAGGTTGCTGAAGGAGAACGAGGCGATTACGTGATAAAGGGACAAGTTTGTATTCACGATCGTGGAACGAGCGATGGGGGTGTTCTCTCTCTCTAGAGCGTAGCATACCGATCCTTGTTATTATTCACTTGAACGAATGAACGAAACAATGTACAGTGCAATATCCATGTTCGGAACCCACCTGCGCACGCATGGGAACAGCGCTTGCCCTTTCTGAATTACAAGTAATAGCACTTTGAATCACTGTACGATGCGAGTAAGCCCATCCCATCCACCGCTCATGCCGGCACCCCGGCACCGGTATTGCAGGTATCATACGCATCCGCCAACGACCCCCCAACAATCCCTCACCGCAACCCCATCGACCCAATCCAATCCAACCAAGCGCAAGGCTACCAATCCCGAAAGCAGCAGCAGAGCAGCAGTAAAGGGTTCGTCTCGCATCCACAGCCTCGCGAACATATAAGTGAGTTTAAGTCACCGGTCGAGTGAGTTGCGGTGAGCAGCGGTAGGAGGGAGGGAGGGAAGGAGGGAGGGTTGGTTGGTTGGTTGGTCAGTTGGCAGGGCGGAGGTGCCCTGCGCTGCTCTCTATCATAATGATCATACCCAGATAATTGGATTGTTGGGGTGTTGGCCTTGTTTGGTATTGTGCTTTTTATTTTATTTTTTTATAGTGCATATTGGCCGAGGAGGGTTCTCGCTGCGGTGGGGTGCTGCTGGTCGTCGTGATTAAATTTTGGAAAGGGGAATGAGTGATTGGGGTTGAACAGTATCATACTGTACAGTACGTGTTCCGGTTGTAAAAAAGTGTCTAAAAGTCTTGGCATTTCCTACTCATCCACCGAACCACGCCAAGATTTGGATAATTTAACTTTGGGAATCGGCAAGCACGGTATCTCTCTCTACTCGAGTACTGATCGCCTCTGCCGACAGGAAGGCAGCGGTACTGTACTGTACGGCACCATTTGCGGACACAATGGCTATCGTCCAACGGCCGGATAGCGGAAGCGGAAACTCCTTCCTGCGAAATAGGAGGGCGGCAAAGGCAGGTAAGAGAAGTTTCGGAAAGAAGAAGCGCAACTAATATCTAGGGATTATTTGATCGGACGATCGTGTTGTTCTGGAGGTGAGGAATTCGAAAGATGGACTGGTTGCTTTGAAGTTGTGCACGATCGGAGGGGTGAGAATCGAGGTTTGGACTACGAGTAGAGGGAATTTTTCGTCGGCGTGGTGGAGCAATGTAGGTTGGGCTATCTCTGTTAAATTTTGCTCTTGGTTAGAAGCTCCCAGTTGGTACTCTACTCTCCCCAAAAGTCCTGCGGGTTCCCGATCCTTATCGATAACGCGTTCACTGCCGGTATTTCTCTTGGCTGATCGGCATCTCTCACGGCGGTGAGCAGAGACACAACTCTGAATGGACACTGGGGGCATTACTGTATCTCACCACAATGGGAAAGATGACAATTTATCATCAAGACTATACCTGTCAAGTCTGGGGTTGTTCTACCGTCTTTTTGAAGTGAGTTGGTGGTCGTGATTTACTTACCCGGTATGTACAGTACCGGTAGTCTATGATCGTTAACCGCTCGAACATGATAGGTGAAACACGTTAACCCCTGGCATATCACTCCAAAAGTGGGGTTCCATTCGGCTTGTCTTGTTCCGTGGTGGCAGTATCGTGTCCGACGCAAGCCGAGTTCGCAGAGTATGATGTCGGAAAATCAAAATAAAGCCCTTCCACTCCCGCTCATTCAGTCGTCCCTTTGTCCCTTCACTTCGCTTATGCCCAACAAGCGAAATTTTTCAAGATGGACCTCCCAACAACCTCCCCATCCAGGCCTACCGCGAACGAAGCGCTCTCGCCCCTGGTACAGAGCACGTACAAGAGCTCATGCCTCAACTTCTACCTGAACGGGACGAAGATCACCTTAGCGTCTGTGGATCCCGAGGCCACATTGCTGGACTTTATCCGCTCGCAGCGCAAGCTCAAGGGGACCAAGTTGGGGTGTGGAGAGGGTGGGTGTGGCGCTTGCACTGTTGTCGTGCAGGATGTACGGACTGGTGGGAGGATTGAGCATTTGGCCATTAATGCTTGTTTGGCCCCGGTTTTAAGCGGTTCGGTTTCTTTCCCCCTCCCATTCACTCCCCTCCCGGGGTTGGGACTGATGATATGTCGTCTGTGTTAGTGGAGGGTAAACACATCATCACCATTGAAGCGCTCGGTACCGTCGCGAACCCGCACCCCCTACAGGAAAGGATCGCGAAGCTGCATGGCTCACAGTGCGGCTTCTGCACGCCGGGTATAGTGATGAGTCTGTACGCGCTTCTACGGAACGCGTATGATCCGTTGACGCGACGGTACGTGCTTAGTGAGGAGATGGTGGAATTGGAGGGCGCATTGGACGGTAATCTTTGTCGGTGCACCGGGTACAAACCTATTCTTGACGCTGCGAAGAGTTTTGTCAGGGAGGATTTGGGTGGTGTGGTGTTTGAGGGGGAGAAGGGGACGAAAGTTGAAGGTAGAAATGAGTTAAATGGAGATTATATCTCCGGGGCCAAGGGTTCGGAAACTCGGAGTTGTGGGCAGCTGGGCGGGTGTTGTAAGGATTCAGCCGAGTTGCCGGCGGACGAGAGCTCTGGTGATGAGACGGGGAGCTCCGGCGAAACGAGCACCGCAGAGGCGGTAGAGGTTTCTTTGTCCGGCGCTACTGGTGGCGCTCCACCGAAGCCTTGTGGGCGCGATGATTGTTGCCAATTGCCATCCGGTGGGAATAAAGCCGCCACCGGCGTCGATGTATCGAAGGTGAATTTCTCTTTCCCGCAATTCGACTTCAAGTCCTACGAGCCGCATACCGAGATTATCTTCCCGCCAGCCTTGAGAAAGTACACGAAGCAGCCGATCTTCTACGGAAATGAGAATAAGGTCTGGTTCAGACCTACCACTATCGAGCAACTCGTCGACCTCAAGCACGCCTACCCGGCCGCAAAGATAGTAGCCGGGAGTAGTGAAGTGCAAGTCGAAGTCAAATTCGGGCATGAGAAGTATGCGGTATCCGTGTATGTTGGCGACATTGAAGGTCTCAAAGGCTTCTCCATCGATGAGGCTAAGGGCGAAGTCGTTATTGGTGGGAATACCTCCCTTACTGTTCTGGAAAAGGCATGTTTGGAGGGATACAATAAATTGGGCAAGAGGGCGTTTGTCCTCGAGGCCATCAGGAAGCAGTTAAGGTATTTTGGGGGTAGACAAGTTTGTTCCCAACTTCTCTCTCCTGCTTGGTTGCTGGCTAGGGCTGATGTGGTGTTAGATTCGGAATACTGCTACACCCGCCGGAAATATCGTTACCGCTTCACCCATTTCAGATCTTAACCCCGTGCTTATCGCCTCTGGGGCTGTTCTTACTGCGCGGTCAAGGGCTCGTGGGGAGTTTACGTTGCCGATGAAGGATTTCTTTCTCGCGTACCGGACGACGGCATTACCGGTAGATGCTGTCATTACGAAATTAGCTATTCCGTTGCCGGCGGAGGGTGCTCGGGAGGTTGTCAAGTCTTACAAGCAGGCCAAACGAAAGGATGATGATATTGCTATCGTCACTACTGGTTTCAGGGTCGTTCTTGATGAGAGTGGCGTTGTTACAGATATCTCACTTGCCTACGGAGGGTGTGTGCATTCTCCTACCGTTAGTTGGTCTCTACTGACTAGGGCAGAATGGCCCCGAAAACTGTCGAGGCAAAGAACACTATGGAGGCGCTTCTCGGCAAGAAGTGGTTTGAAAATACCGTCCTCGAAACCGCTATGGGGGCAATGGAAAAGGTAGCACTAACCCCGCCGAGTATCAACTCATGATGGGTTAATAATTCTTAGGACTTCCCGCTTGGCTTTACCGTACCCGGTGGTATGCCGACCTACCGCAAAACGCTCGCCTTCTCGTTCCTGTTCCGTTTCTGGCATGAAGTCGCTGCGGAATTAGGGATAGGAACTCAAGAGCAGCAAGTCGATCATGAGGTTATTGAGGAGATTCACCGTGGAGTCTCCTGTGGATCTAGAGACAATGACAACCCATACGAACAAAGGGTTGTAGGAAAGCAGATCCCCCACTTATCCGGCTTGAAGCAGGCCACCGGGGAAGCCGAGTACGTTGACGACATGCCCAATATCGAAGGCCAGCTCTTTGGAGGTTTTGTGTTTTCGAAGAAGGCTCATGCTAAACTTGTCAAAGTTGATTTCACACCTGCGCTACAAGTGCCCGGCGTGGTTGGCTATGTTGACATCAATGACCTCGACGACGAGAGGAACCGCTGGGGACCTGTAACGAAAGACGACTTTATCTTTGCGAAGGATTTTGTCCACTCGCATGGTCAACCCATTGGTATGGTGTATGCTGAGTCTGCGGCTATTGCGCGGGCGGCGGTGCACTTGGTTGATGTCCAGTATGAGGAATTATCGCCCATCTTGACCATCTCTGAGGCAATTGCTGCGGAGTCCTTCTTCCCGTATGGACTGATGGTCATCAGAGGAAAGCCCACTGCTGAAGCGTTCAAAGATTGTGACTTTGTCTTTGAGGGTGTTTCTAGAATGGGTGGACAGGAACACTTCTACCTCGAGACTAACGCTGCTGCCGTGATTCCGAGGCCGGAAGATGGGGAGATGGAAGTTTGGTCTGGTACTCAGAGTGTTGCAGATATTCAGAGGTTGGTTGCGCAGGTTACTGGTGTACCTAGTTCTAGGATTGTGGCGAAGGTTAAGAGGATGGGCGGTGCGTTTGGCGGCAAGGAGATTAGGGGGGCGCAGTTGGCTTGCATTCTTGCGGTTGCTGCGAAGAAGGTTGGAAGGCCTGTTAGGTGTATGTTTAACCGTGATGAGGATATGTATGTTTCGCTTTTTTGCGTATGGTTTTGTGAGTGATACTGATGATGGCTGTAGGATGACCACCGGCCAACGGAACCCCTTCCAAGCACGTTGGAAAGTTGGTGTTTCCAAAGACGGAATGCTCCAAGTCCTCGACGCCGACGTCTACAACAACGCAGGATACTCTCTCGACGCTAGTGGCGCCGTTATGAACTGTGCAATCACGCATTTGGATAACTGCTACTGGATTCCTCACGTCCACATCCGCGGTCACGTCTGCAAGACAAACACCCACTCCAACACTGCTTTCCGTGGCTTTGGTGCTCCACAAGGTCAATACTTTGCAGAATGCATAATGACTGCCGTGGCCGACAACTTGAAAATGTCCGTCGACGAGCTCCGCTGGAAGAATTTGTACAAAGAGGGCGAGTTGACTCCCTTCCTGCAGCCTCTCGAAGATTGGCATATTCCACTTATTATCACTCAACTGAAGGCTGAATCCGACTACGACGCTCGCGTCCAGCGGGTTGAAGAGTTCAACCGCGCGCATAAATGGAAGAAGCGAGGAATCGCCCTGATCCCGACAAAGTTTGGCTTATCCTTTGGGACGGCGTTGCACTTGAATCAAGCCGGTGCGTTGGTACACATATACCTCGATGGCTCTGTCTTGCTTGCCCATGGGGGGACGGAAATGGGTCAAGGGCTGTATACAAAAATGTGTCAGATTGCGGCGCAAGAGCTAAACTGTCCCCTGGACGCAATCTTCACCTCCGAGACCTCCTCAAACACGGTAGCAAACACATCCCCGACCGCCGCCTCCTCTAGTAGCGACCTCAACGGAATGGCAATCCAGCACGCTTGTCAGCAACTAAACATGCGCCTAGACCCCTATCGTCTAAAATTCGGCGCCGATGCCCCGCTCAAAACCCTCGCACAAGCTGCCTACTTTGACCGGGTAAACCTCAGCGCCAACGGCTTTTACAAAATTCCGACCATCGGCTACGAGTGGGGGAACTACGTGGACCCGTTGCCGATGTACTCCTACTTCACCCAGGGTGCCGCCATCTCTGAAGTAGAACTAGACGTGCTTACAGGCGCGCACACTGTGCTCCGAACAGACATAAAGATGGACGTCGGCCGCTCGATCAATCCCGCAATCGACTACGGCCAGATTGAAGGCGCCTTCGTCCAGGGTCAGGGCCTCTTCACAATCGAAGAAACCCTCTGGAAAAATAATGGCGAACTATTTACTCGCGGCCCCGGCACCTACAAGATCCCTGGCTTTGCGGATATCCCGCAAGTGTTTAACGCCGGCTTGCTCAAGGGCGTGGAGTGGGCTAAGCTAAGGAACATTCAGAGCTCCAAGGGGATCGGTGAGCCGCCATTGTTTTTGGGCGCTACTGTTCTGTTTGCGCTGCGCGAGGCGGTTAAGGCCGCCAGGGAGAGTGTCGCCGTTGATGCGGAGGCTATGGGCATCGTGCAGTTGGATTCTCCGGCTACCGCTGAGAGGTTGAGGGTTGCCGTCGGGGATTGGATTGTCCGCTGGGCGAAGGTTGAGGCGAAGGAGGGTGAGAAGGGGTTTTTTGTTGAGGCTATGGCGTAGGGTTTTTCTTTTGCATTTTTTTCCTCCGGTTTGTGGGTTTTGCGTGATGGTCTTGTTTTATTTTGAATTTTTGTCTGCATTTGCGCTGTATTTTTTCTTTCTTTTTTTTTTTTTGATAAAAGTACTTGGATATTGTATATATGACCACCCAATAGTGTAGTGTAGTAATTTACAGCACACTAAACCACCGCGTTCTTCATCCCAACAACTTTCACTCTCACCAGCTTCTACCTGCCAACTGGGGGTCCCAATCCCGGGAATATAGAATTCTCAGCACGCCACCGAATCCCCCAAGAAACAAAGTCGAGGCATGACCCGTAATTCCCGCCCATCGCATTGACGAAGGGGACAACTCATCTCAAGGTTGATTTCCCCCGGAGCCAAATCTGTCCTCACTGTTCCGGTCGACGTTAGACACGGCATTTACCCCAGTCAAGGTGCGGGAAGCGCACGGAGGTGGGGGGTTGGGTAGAAAGTGTGATCCAGACTCTCCAGCAATACCCATCCACCCCCTTCCGAAGCCTTTCGCCAGTAAAGGAGTGGGGTGGGGGCCGACCACCTGCGTCCGGAGGCGCTGTTCATACCCACTCACATGCGTGTTACTGTATATACATACAAGTGCTGTGGAGTGCTGGTGCAGGCTGTAATCATCGATAATCACTCGTGAGTGCTGGTAACCGGACAGACCAAGACTCTAGGTTTCGAGCTGTTGTTGTCCACGGGTGTCGGCGGATAAACACAGCTTAAAAAAAAAAGTAAGGAGAGTAGGATGAGTTATGTGTGATGTTATATTTATTTCCGTTTTTTTTTGTCTGAAGGTTGTATTATAGTGTAGAGATGTTGGGATTGGGAACTTGGCAAGGTGTATGATGGCAATATTGCCGGTGCTCGAGTTTAATGATCTACTACTCACCGGGAGGAGCTTTACACAAGGCCGGGATATGTCACGTCGGTGTGGCGTAATATGAGACACTATTGTAGTGAGGAGGCAACCCTACTCCCGATGCAACACTAGACAATACACGATAACAGTACTCAACATGGGTCAAGTAAGTCAGTGCAAAGGATCTCAGTATGCAGAACACATTGAGAGGGCCCTCAAGGCCCTCAAACAGGTCAATAATCTGCTATCAGTCACTGAAGCAGCTGAAGAATATGAGGTAAACAAGCAAATCCTCTATTGATGGATATCCGGCACCCATGAAAGTGCTATCAAATCACATCAAGACCAACAGTGCCTAATACCAGCAGAGGAGTTGGTTATTGTTGAATGGTGTAAGGAGCAAGATGATCATGGATTTCCACCAAGGTTAAATATGATATGGAGTATGGCTATCCATCTTGAGCAAAAGCAAACAGGTATACCCTCTATAACATTGGAACAGAGGTAGATATTTCACTTCCTGAATAGAAATCTATTGTTAGCCTTGAAGCTTAGTTGCAACCTCAAATGGTACCAAGCATATGCCAAAGATCCTTGCCTTTTACAGAACAATTTTGGAAAGTTAGAATGTCTTATATAGCATGAGGACCTTAAAGGATATCAAATATTTAACATAGATGAAAAGGGCTTCTTGATGGATCAGGTAGTGAGAGCTAAGATTATCTGTCAATGGGGTAGACATATTGTAACTGGTACAAGTACTAGGTTATGTTTCACATTTTGTTTTTAGTATTGTTTGATACTTAGTATGTTTTACGTTTTGTTTCAAGTATTGTTTGATACTTAGTATATCTTATGTTTTGTTTTAAGTATCATTTGTGTTAGGCAGTAGCAAATACTAAGGCCGATGACCAATACTGGAGAATATATCAAGAAAGATAAAGCAAATAATATGTAGGCGACTCTGTTCACTAAAATTACTAAGAGCATGAAAGTTTATTGATTGAAGTATAGAACAATGTAATATTAATAAGATCTCTTCTCCGTTGCTTGATTGTGTCTGAAGTGAAGGAAGGAACTCTTATATTTACATCCTGCATGAGTTTCTGTAGCCTCCACATCTAATACCCATACAATCTCTGTACCTCCCTATTCCAACGCCCTCAATCAACCTTCAATCAACTGGGGCAAATACCATTTGACCCCGAGAAATCTTCTCAATTGCTTGAACATCATACAAGTACTGATTACTCCTTATTATTCCGACGCCAGTGGTCTGTGCTCATCAGTGAGAAGTTCTCTATTCCTTAATTGCTATTTTGACGACATGGACATCTACAACTTACCAGTTGCGTCTACAATGCAAAGTGGTTGGCTTCTTCTCATGTTATCCTGAAAGGTTGTAAACAAATAACATCTATCCTGTCTGCACACTAATTTTCGAATAGTTTCTGTACTATTCTTTATCACCATCGTGTACACATATTGTTCCATCCTGGCAACAATACTGACATACCAATTGTTGGTATCAGACATGTCAAACTTCATTATTTACCCCTAATAACTAAGCTCATAACATTACCGACACCAACCAATTTATCTTGTTCAATTATTTTCTTGAAGAGAATTCTTTCCTCCATTCATAGGATAAATCGTGTAAAGATTTACTATCCGATTATTGCATCAATCACTACTTCATGATACAAGCTTATCTTTGTTCAATAGAATTAATTCTATGTTATATTAAACCTTATAAATTATGCTCCCATATTAATAATTCCGCTCTCAACAAGAGTTGAACAAGTGATGTTAAGAAATATATCTCAAGGCTAGCTAACCAGCCTGCAGTTAGGTCTATGCCTAACAGTTTGATACTTAGTATGTTTTTTGTGTTGTTTTAAGTATCCTTTGATACTTAGTATGTTTTACGTTTAGTTTTAAGTATCATTTATGTAATAGGCAGTAGCTTGTATGCATTGTATTCAATAGAGCAAAGCAGTAGACTAGCTATTACTAAGGTCTAAGGGAGACTAAGGAAAGAAGCAGGCTAAGAAGCCTGATCAATAGCGAGGTACAAGAGATGGGAACAAGAGGGGTACAAGAGATTGCTGTTTAATCAAGTATATTCCTAAATCTGCGCCTGTTCAAAGTCTGGCTCTCTTGCTAGTTGAGAGAATGGCATCTTGAATACATGAGTTCCTGTACTGAATTTCCCTGAGAATAATCCTGCAATGCCGATCATTACCAGTATTGTACCTTCACCAGAATCCTGACATCCTACTGGAATCCTCCAGCCTCTTCATTACCAGTATATGACCATTTCAGCACTTAACATAACAGTAATCAAATAACTCAAAAGCAAAGTAAATCAAATGCCAGAATTCCTGTTAACAGGCAAGTACAAACAAAGAAAACTTAACTGCTAATAATAGTATCAGGTTGCCGGAACATGTACACATGGTACAGCTTGATACTTAGTATATTTTATGTTTTATTTCAAGTATTGTTTGATACTTAGTTATGTTTATGCCACAATGGGAGAAATCATGTATTTAAAAGACTGATAAAGTCTGTCCGAGAAAGGGCAGACTTCAACAGACAGTATTCGGGTTCTGGATATACTCAATTGAACAGTAACTTCTTTATTGCAATCTTAAAGACTTATCTATTTACAATCACCTCGAAGCCTCCATTAGGTAATTACCTTATTTGCTCTTGAAGTGCTTAGCAAGCCTACCGTGAATCCTATCAAATATCTGACTAGGCCCCAGCCCAAACAGTTTACAGCAGCAGTGGGTTTTTAGAGAACCTGGAGAGCAGTAGCTTGCAGATTGTGTTCATCCAAAAGAAAAAGATAAGGGAATTTTGCTAATGGTATGGGGGTGCTTTTGGGGGAGAGAAAGGTCCTCTAGTTCTTATTACTCAAAATATTAATAAGACTAAATATGTTAGACTCTAGAGAAGACACCTCTTTCCTGTTATTCATCAGATGATTTCCTTTGGTATGTAACTTCAAGATATTCTTTTTCAATGGAACAATGCTCCTATTTATAAGGCTTATAGTATTATGGATTGGTTTGAGAAAAATTGTATTGAATTGGTTGAACATCCCGCTTACTCCCCTGATTTAAATCCTATTGAGCATGTATGGGTTAAGCTTAAAAAGCAATTACACTAGCAGTATCCAAGAATTGGAGATACTCCTGGAGAAAAAGAAGCTGTTAGAAGGAGACTAGTACAAGTATTACCTTTGGTTTGGGAGACAATTTCTGAGGAGTTTTTTGAAAAGTTATAGAAATCAATGCCTGATAGAGTGGCTGTAGTATTGAAAGAAGGAGAGGTTATACCAGATATTAGCTAGTTTTATTTATTATTCTGTTACTCGTTAATAAACATAGTAGATCATTAATAATTGACTGTTGATCATTGAGAGGTGGTTGAGCATTGATTGTGCACTCACTCGCATACTTGTACCATTGTCAACCTGGCCATTAACAACCCTACCAGCATGGCGTATCTGTAATTAAACATGCCTCAGATCATGAACACTTTTGATGAGGCACTGTATGTAACGCGTCCCCTAGTGTTATGAAGAATACTAGTGATGGAGTACTGCAGAAAGGGTTAATGATAGCTATATTCAGATCCCAAAGAGCCGGACTTTAAATGAGGTATAGCTAACGGAGGCTTTGATAGAGTGTTCAGTAGTAGATATCAATTTCTATATCACCAGCTTGCCAAAGTCCTAGACTTGCAACCTGTTGGGGACTTACGAACTGAACTGAAGTAACTGCTCAACTAAGTATATTTGAACTATCTTAGTCGATGTCTGTTCCACTAAGTCCTCGAGGATCGCAGTCTTTAAATACTTTAACGGCTATCCAGTAGCCTTATAACAAAATCAAACAAGGCATCAATTGATGCCTTAAACAATAAATATAAAACAAATATCTTACCAGGCCCATCAGTCTAGTCCTTTTGCCTTAACAATCTGTAAGCTTTAAAACAATCTGTAGGCCTTAAAACAATAACAGTAACCTATAACAGTTACACTGTACATAACATTCAAGTTTTTCTACTAAGCTGATATACCATTCCATGTCCATAGTCACTCATACTATTACATGGTACCAAGTACTACCAAATGTTCAACTGCCCAGTAGTCCTTTCAGACTACCTAGTTAAGTCTACTTAGAAACCATCCAGTATGTAGTATAGGACAGGACTAAGCTCTACGATAAGACTCTACTAGGGTTCTTACAGAAGTAGGCAGAACATTTCATTAAAGATGGTTTCAAATCCAGGTACAACTCTGATTCTGTAAAATATATTCAGTTGTCAATCCAGATATATTTCAGTTCAGTAATGGGTAATTTTATGAATTTCTAAAATACCCTTGAATTAATCTATATAGCATTACTAAAAATACTCAAAAATTTCTATCAATTATAGAGTTCTAATGATTACCTGGTAATATTTTAATCACCAGAATTCACAACCTTGGGTATCATAGTTTAGAGAAATTACACTTTCCCATCTAGTCAGTGGCTATAAATTATCCAATATCTGCAACCTAGATGAGACGTCAATACCATTTAAATATCTGGAAGGAAAAACCTACTACAATAAAGTCTGAGAAAAAACTGTCTGGTTGAAGGCAAGTCACTTGGAATTGAATAAATAACAAGCAAGCCTTGCATTATATGTGTTTACTAATGGAGTTCAACAAGTTCCATCTATGCCAATATTCCACAAGAGGAATTAACAGTATGGAGTAAAGAAGGCAAAGTACCTGTAACGGGGGCTCCCTGTGGGAAGATGGATCCCAAGGATGCGGCCGTACCGAAGCTTTCTTCGTAAGCAAAGTGAAGAACAAATATGTAAG
>QLOI01005262.1:0-15575 GCA_003313605.1 Tuber umbilicatum | reverse complement strand
ATTATTGGTTCGCCGATCACTACCCAATATGGGTGTCCGATAGCAACTCGGCCGCGCGAGTACAGTACTCGAGTATTGAGAGTAGCCAGAGGCTGAAGCCACAGGGTGGCCGACCACAAAGATTCTCAGCCCCACACAACTTTCTCGAGCAATGGGGGGGGAGTTACCGGCCGGAAAAAGAAAATATTGTGTATCAGAATTCTAAATTCTTGCGAGTTTTAGATGTAACTGTAAAGAAAAGAACACACCACAAATTATGTCGGCTCCGTGTTTAGCGAAAGAAAGACAGCACAACCTTCGCAGGCTTACGCGCACGTATTTCTCTGTGAAAGGATGTCTTGTGTAGCATTCGCACAGAAGATTATACACCCTCAACAGGGGGTGCCAGGCCTGTGCGAATGGCTACAGAGTGACTGCAGCGCGGTAGTCCACTACACGAGTCTCTCCGTGCCCTCAACTCGAGGGGTTTTCAACACCCTCAGCTGATCGATCGAGTGATCACTTATGATATGACAATAGCAATCCATCGTGCTCCTACAATATTTACTTTTTACCTTTCTTCTTCCTTTTTTTCCCCCCTTCCTTTTCTTTTCCAAATCGCCGAACCAACGGCGTGTGGGGCGTGGAACTCCGGGGGAGGAAGATCGCGAGGAATTCTCCCGGGGCGTGGTCCAGTCCGGTTTAGTCTAAAAATACCCTTTTAGCTGCAAAGTTTCGGTACCTGAAACCTTATCGATCTCATCCTCTTTGCGAGTAAGCACCCGCGGCGGGACTTCAGTATTGGTCGTGAGGCGACGGGGCTTCGCGAGCGCCTACGGGAGATAGGCTAGGGTTGCTGTTAGCTAACTCTAGTAGATATCTATCAACCTCACGATCGGAGAATCAAGTTACAGATCTAGGAGTCTCACTACCGGGAGATATCCCTCCACCTTCTCCAAAAAGCATCATAAGCGGGCGGGGGAAATCTTGGTATCGTAGGTATAGTAGACGAAGGGGTATGTGCGGTCATAGTCCCAGGTTCGGTAGTTGTTAACTACCGTAGCTTGAGGTAAAAAAACCGACTCTTCTTCGGAGGGAAGAGATGAGAAGAAAGGAAAATGGTTTCTTCCGTGGGCCCGTTTTTTTCCCTGGATATCTTCTCCTTTAAGCTCGGTGGTCGGTTTCGAGTGATGCTGTGTAACTGGAGTCTGGAGGATTTTTTTTTTAGAAGGAATTTCAAATTTTCTTTTTATCTTGAGGGAGATTTTTGGGTCTACAACGTGGCGTAGCCTCGTGATCTTCGCGTGGGGGTTTGGATACCGTGCTGAGATGTTCTGTTTGTGCTGTAGACACTACTTTACTCTCCGAAAGAGAGAACGCGAAACGCCAACAATTGTACCGTATTATGGTATCTCCAACTCGACATCGCCCAGCGGGCAAGGCGAATTCGCCAGATCTCCTCTCCGGATCTCGGATGGCTCCGGTTGTAGGCAATATCGTGGTCCATTCACATCTTTCCCTCTCTCTTTGTTTTTTTTGCTTCCTGTAGTACGTTGCTTACCATTCTAATTGTAAAAGCATCTCGTTAAACTCGTTAGTCACGCTTGATCTTTACTGGCCGGTTAACCGGCGGCAACCAGTACACTAGGGGTTTTCAAAGTTAAAAAAGTTGAGAAAAAGTAGCTTACTGTGGCGTTTCAGGTAATCTTGGCATGCACAAAAATGGTTAATTTACTGTCACTTTACTTTACCATACCATACTTTTTTTTCTAGTAGAGACGGAGCTCATGAGGTCCGTAATGAGCCAAGAATTGGTAAAGTGACAATACAAAAATTAGTTGGGAATGTACTCCTGGACGACAAACTCACAGAAATGATCCATCATGCTTTAGGGAAAGAGCTCAACCGAGGACATAACTCTTAATAGTGATTTGCTGACATGCTTCCTAAATGTAATCCCCAATAATAATGGTGTGGAATCACTATAGCAAGTAATTTTGCTGGCTGTAGTTGTTGGCAGAGTGCAGTGGAGTGTAATTCATTTAACTTTTTTACCCGAGATAATATGCAAAGACCGGCCACTTTATTCAACTCTGTTTTTATGGGCCTCAAATATGTTACTTGAAATCCTTTGATACAATTGGCCACTGTTGATATGTACACTAATGGACACTAGTACATGGCTGAGTGCTGATCATTTTACCGTCATCTCCCCTCTGAACTTTGAAAACCCCTACTACGAGTACCAAGCACCTACCATACCCGACCTAAGTTAAATGTCTCTCATATCAATGCCGTTGGTATTAGACTACCGTACCGTTACTAACCCCCTCAGCTTTCATTCCCCGACCTTCACCTATGACACCCTCTATCATTTACTCGTACAAGTGGCAGGCAAGAAGTAGCGGGTACCAGGGATTTGCAAAATATATGGTGAAAAATCAGTACTGTACGTATCTGAGCCCTCATACAACCTCACTACCCCTGTATCAAATACTTCTTACCTGATACGAGTATCGTGCCTGCACCCTAGTCCCTTGTTCCTTCCAAAAACTCGTGCGACACCGGTGCTCTCCGACCACCGTAAATTCCAAGCCTCCTCTTCATCGCATAACCGCCGTATCTTGTTCGACAAATATCAAAACTTGAGTGTCGTGTGCGGTGAGTGCTGCCCGGCGATATTATGATAAACCAGGCACAAATGTTTACCTACGCATATGCTTAGCCACCATTTCACGAGAGCGCACACTAAAATTCCTTCCCTAATCCCCCTCCTAATCCCCCCTCCTGACGTGGTACTGAGGCCGCAGGAGGGAGGGAGGGAGGGGGAAAGAACTATCATAGAGGATACGATCGTGCTTGATTGGCTATCCATGCGCCATGTACAACGCGGATAACCCCTTGCTTCCCGCAGGAAGAAGTCTTGGCGATGGGGGCTGAACCGCTGCGGCGGGTAACATATCAGGGATCATATTATCATAACGTTATTACGCCTGTACCGCAAAGTCTCGTACCTGCTCCATCGCAAATCCATTCACAGTCATACCTCTGATCCCCGCATTCAGAGACAAAAAACGTCTCGAAAAGTAAAGGTTTACCCGACCCTATATAGCTTGGTTTCGAGCTGAGCTTGTCTGACCTCGTTGTGGTCTAGTTCAACTGGCTTATCTGATAACTCGCACTGGATTTTACGTGTTTTTTTGCAGTGTCTGGTGGACTGGTGTGGGCTTAGACAGGGGTTCCGTAACCATGGCCTTGAAATGCCGTCGGAGGTAATGAATGATTTAATTTCGTCGGGGTGATGCGAGGAAGTGTAAGCACTATGATTTGACGGTTAAGCCCACCCTGTTCGTCTCATCACTTATGATACCACTGTAGTACTGTACCCGAGTACTATCACATTGCAGGAGGGAGGAGAGAAAATTTTTGTTACTAATATTGGGAGCTATCTGGGGGGGTGCTTGAATTGAGGGCAGAGGAAGCGGACCGAACTTTCACCGAAACAGGAATCATTGGACTAGTAGCACGGCGTCCAGAATTCCCTTCATTGTACTAAGGGAGCAAAGACAAGGATGAGGGAAAGGTAGCTCTGACCCTCACCTTAGAGAGATAAGGCGTAAAATAGAACAAAGCTTTTATCATAGAAGGGCAGCGCCGGGGTCCTAGAGCAAGGCACAATTACACCTGTTTCTATAGAGAGGTATTGCGTATTATCCCGGGGCGGCGCGCACCGCAGTATAATACCATCCTCGAGCGCGAGGCAGACACAGAAAGTCGAAGAGAAGTGTCTAAGCAATTAAGAAAGATGTGCATTTTCGGAACATTCTCTTTCTATGGCGGGAAGGGACCTCTAGGGGGAAACGGCAAGGCACGTAGATACTATTTGTGCTGAATGACGAAACAAAAACTTGTGGTTTCCCGCCAAAGCGGAGAGAATGGGATAAAATTCCCTGTGCGATAGAATTCCTACTAGCAAATCAGTTAGAAAGTTATGAGCAATATTGGGTGGCTTCCCGGACTAAAAATTAAATATCATACCTCTAAATAAATAATTGAAATGTTCTTGTTATTTCAACTAATTTTTTCTCCCTTTCTTATTTGATAATTAATACAATTATATTATTATAGTTTACATTATACAGTACAGGCTTTGGAATTTAGGTACAACAAGATATAACTAATTGAATATTATAAAAAGTAGCCAAACGTTTTATGCCAGTGCCGTAATATTCTACTACATATCATCATCCTGCTCCATCACTCTCTTATCCCACTATGCTCCCCTACTGTAACAAAAAATTCTAATAACATTGATGGATAATATATAAAGTATTAATTAGTATTATGTATTTATTTTATTTTTTAATAATTTTTTAGTTGTGACTTAATAGTAATTGGTTAGGAAATAAGGTGTTAATAAAGTGTAAGTTATTGGATCATGATATTATGTTAGTTATAATAACATACAAGGTCTTACCATGAATTTGGTTACAATATTTCTAGTTAGTAGTTATATATAATTTAGCTGTATCAGTAGTTATTAGTTTTAGATATGATACTACATAAGTCTTATGAATTATCTAAAAATAAGCTTGATTGTTTTAAAATATAATGATAGTAGAGGGGCATAGTAAGGTGAGATGATATAGAGAAGGATTTCTAGGTGTAGCAGAAGCCTACAGTATTAAATGTTTGATTACTTTTACTTATATACAATACTGGTATGAATTCTCAGCACAGAAGCTTAATATTATACATTAGTAAAAACAACTAAAAATCATGATCTGATGGTACAGACTTTGCCAACACTTAACTTTTCAAAAAATACTAATTAATATCTTAACAAGTGATTTAAAATATATATCTAAATTATCATAATTCCGGTTAATACCTTGTACGCCACTTATTTGCTTTATTGAGATCCTTTTATTATCATAGGAGGGTACGGTAGGGTAAGGAGGTGAGAAAGTAGGGTTGCAATATGTAGTTGAATATTGCGGTATGAAATATTCGGTAACTTTTGCTCACAAACCATTCTAGAACCATTTAAGTAAATTGATGAAGGCTGCCGCAGAGCAAAGAAATCAATTATAAAAATACCAATTTTGCAACTGCTGGGTGTTCTGTTATCTACTGGTATACCTATTATTTTGATTGATTAAGAGGTGGGATTGCAAATCGTGATTTCTGGGACTTGAATTCCAGCTATTTTGGCATATATTTGGATCTACCAACTACAACCTTCGTCCAAGAACCACAATAACAAAAGTTAAGAGTTTCTGCTATACGAAATATTGGACAACATAATTTCTCCAGACAGTGCAGGACCCAACAGAGGCCGAAATGGCAAATAGAGTATTTTTCCCCCGGAGATATCAATCTGTGGGCCAAGTTGCTCATCATCACCTGGGATTTTTTAACTGCTCCGCTAATGGACATTCCATCAAGCCGGGCATTCGGTCCCCTGTATTTGCTTCGGCGAGCACACTCTCAGCTCTTCGTTGAGTTTTATATTCGGTACAATCAGTACACATCCTGTATACGGCAGGAGGGGGCGCCTTAGGTCGACACCCACGAAAACCCGATTTCTAGCATATACAGCAAGCGGTTACGATAACTTCTCGGCTCTAAGCCCTCTCCCTCGCTTCTATCGTCATAAATCTTCCGTCCTTCCCTTACCTCCCCTCCCTTCGTTTTGCGCCGCAACGAAACAGAAAAGGGCAGCGTTCCTCGGCTGTCCATATTCCCGATAACTTGCTACCCGTCGCAGGCAAGAAGTCCCCAAAACGGGGAGAGGCGGGTGTGTTTTGCATGGGCACCCAGATACGCACAGATTTTTCGCCATATATATCCGCGAATCCCTGTTTTCGGGTCCCGAACTTTTCCCCTGTGGCGCGTACTGCACGTAGCTCTGAAACCCCCGTCAAAGCGGCTATGCACCACATGCTGGCTCTCAGTATCATTTACCCATGTAGCGCGCGTAATTTCCCGGAAAGGCTTAAACGGTCGGGCGCTGTGTGGCTGGATGGTATGGGATGCGACGGATCATATTCATGCATTAGAGAGTGTTTTTTTTTTTTTTTTTTTTTTTGATTGTGGTTACGGTATGCGAAATGGAGATCTATGTAAGTCATTAGGACTTCCGATTTACAGTACAGTCTGTTGGTCTTTTTTTTCCTTATTCTTTTCCTTTCTTTTCTATTCCTTTCTATTCTTGCCTTTTCCTTTTTTTCTTTTCTATCGTTATGGGTGGTGAGCGGGCGAGCTAAAGGCGAGTGATAGGGTCGTCTGACCTGTACGAGTGATTTGTACGGTACCGCATTGACATCTCGCCCCGTCAGGCTTTCTCTCCTGAACCGGCTCTGGTTCGTCGAGGGGATTACAGGGCAAATGGATAGTAGTAATAAAGACTCGTGGATTACGTTTGCCCTATGGCGGTGGTATTGTCTGCGTGGGATAATGTGCGGAAGGTAGTGTGATACATACGGCAGGCAACCGAGGTACGGTACGTGTACGTCAGTGGGTAGGCTGTACTCGTACAGTTACTCCGGGAGTTGTTTTTGTACAGGACGGGGATTGTTTAGCTGGTTAACCTGAATTAACCGTTCCCTAACTCTCGCTGCTGGGTACGTGGAATTATGAGTACTTTCTAGGCGCGGGCAGCTATCGATGGCTGGATGATAGGATTATCATCGTTTCCTGCGGCTGTTAGGCAAGGCTTAGGCGAGAGGTAAAGAATCGTTGTCTTTACAGCTGGCTAGTTTCTATCTCCTCTCTATCCGGAGGGCCCATTGTATTGGAGTGTGCCTTGGGGAAGCTAGTATCTAGGAGGTATAGTACGACTAGTGAAGATTGACAAGGGCGGAAAGAGAGCTGGTGCGCGCCGGATGGGAACACAACCACGGGTGGTGTGATACACTACCATGTTCAATATCATAAATTTATCTAGCTGTACTGACCTGGCGTCTGCTGGAGTGGATAAACGCGAACACAAATATGTCCACCAGAAGGGGGGTTAAGGCCGGGAGTCTTTTTTCAAAGTTAGATACCCACGTTTTCCTCCTCCTGCTCGTTACCACCCTAATCTCCTTCTTGAATCCCTCATTCGGTCCTTCCCCCTCCAAATACTCCCACTCTGTCCCCGGACACAAGAAGGCACCGCAGACCGCCACACTATCATACTCAATTATACAAGAGCCCACCCTTTTTGGGAAAGCAGCCAAACCCAACGCCAGATAGAGGCTCGAGAACTGCCCCCGGCTGCCTGCTGGCCTGGCCAAGGTACAGTAGGTAGCGCTTGCAAGAAGGAGGGTTTTGATGAATGGATGGAGGAGGAGGTCCTCCCTGCGCCGCATGTTAACCTTTTGGATTTTGTGCATGCTCATGGAGTGGAGTGCACACAAAAGTTTGGCAGGATATTAGGTGGCTAGGCGATAGGAATGGGGCTAGCGAATGTTTACGGGAGGTAGTGGAGGGAGGGGCTTTGAGGAAGGATGAGGGAATTATGGGTTTCAATCAAATAGCTGTAAGCTAGCGTCTGTATTTTTATTCTTTTAGTTCTCCTATTCAGGTTTTGGCCATTCAAGACTACTTGTCTGCCTACTTTGTGCATTTTTTTCAATTATTCCCTAACCCGTTCGCACTTTTCTATAGCCCTTTTCGGAATAATTATCATTCATTGCGCCTTGCGTCGTGCATATCCTAGCTACTCGGGTTACATATATGTGGTATTGTACGCCCAAGTCCCTGCTCTGGAAGCCTGATCTTGTGTGACCTCCCCCGTCCATATGCGCTTAAGCAACGAGGGAGTACCGGTACTTCTGACCTGGTTCTCCCTCTAGTGCGGGTACGGTAAGGCATCCGCTAAAGCACTGTGCCGCACACGGTTCCTTGGGTGCTGTCCGGGCCGTCCCGTCTGCGTAAGAAAAAAGAAAAACGTGAGCAAGTATCATGAGATATCATTCGGTATTTCTTTGGTGCTGACTGTTAGAAACAGCGGCTTCTCTAGATTCTGTTAGATGAGCCTGCGGCACTCTCGCTCCACCCCAAATTTAGGATTGTGGGGAGTCACTCAATAAAGGGAAAAAACATAAATTACCTCTCCATTGCCCCTTCTGCAGAGAAGCACGCCTATCAGCAGGGTGGGTACCGGTTCACCTGCTAAAATTATCCGAAAATGCCTACCCGGCTCAGTGCTCACGATGGGCAGGGTGATACAAGAGGATTATCAAAAAGAAAAAAGAGAGAGAAGAAATTCTTACCTGTTCTACGCCAGAATGTGATGGTAGCTGCAGAATCGGGCTTTCTGATGTCAGAGTGGCTGAATTGCTCCGGAAGGGTAACTATTCACCACAAAACCACCCCTCCGTGAGCACACTCACAATTCTACCCGATTCCTGGTTTAAGTCACGTATGAACAATTACTGCAGAGGGGTGCCATACGTTGTACCGACATCTCGGTGGTTATAAAAAAAGGCAAGTTTCTGCTAGGGCTTGTCCGAGAGTTATTGGTGCCCGAAACGTACAGTTGGGTTGGACATATGTGAGCCGTCAGGGGTGGGGAAGTGCTCAGTATAGTGCCGGGGATTTGAAATAAAAACTCACGGGATATAGGCGGGAATATATAGTGTCGTACTTGTACATACTAGTAACACTAATTGGTGTTTATCAAAGTATCGTACTCGAGTAGAGATATTCGATACCACCACTCCTACAAGTGCGGGGATAACTTAGGATTAGGGGTTTGTCACGGCTGCGAGAATCTACTGCTTCGGGACTGCAATGTGATGCTAAACTTTCATGTAAACATTATACAATGTCACCAATTTTCATTCAAGCCATGCCCTTCGCCGAAGCTCCGCCGAAGAAATATTGGAAAACGATGAAACGCCTCTAACGCTTACAGACAGGTAGATTATGTACTTGGGACACGTATTTTCACCCAGAAAACTCTAACTCACCGACCTCCCCCCTCCTCATCTTCGCATCGCTCCCGCGTCTACGGGCGTACTGCATCTCCCTCTCGCACTCTGCTTCCATCCTCTTGAGCTCCCTCTTCCATTGCTTAATTCCTTCCTGCCGCCACGCTTCGTCCTCACCCTCCTCCCTACCGACCCCCTCCTCCGCCGCTTTCAACCGCTCAGCAAGTTCCCGTGCTTTATCCCGCTTCTCAACCCAGCGCTTGAACTTGGCATCGTCGCCAAAGCAGTACCCGTACCCGTCGCAGTAGCACACGTGTTCCGCCGGACAATACACGGCTCGATCCGCATTCCTCATCAGAGACGGGGAAGCAAAAATAAAGTGCCAGACATACTCCATCACTCTCCCCGAGACGTCGTCACTGAGAGGGGTATCCGTGATCCATTTCCTCCAAAATATGTATCGTTCCCTGGCATGCTGTGTTATTCGCGAGCGGGACACGGCGAATTGAGCGCAGCAGGGTGTGCCAATTATGTCTGGGACGCCGTCGCGCATCACCTCCTGCGGGAAGAGCTCCATGAAGGACTTGTGCATGACGAATTCCTCCTTCTTGAAGTCGTCGTATTCTGTTGTGTTTAGTTCTATCCATCCTGGGCAGCCGGGTTTCCAGTGGCAACGGAGGTTCATGTACCCGTGCTCCACAATCCGTTGGTAGTTCAGCTCCAGAAGCATCACAGGGGTTGAGGATACTTGTAGGTCATTGTTATGCCAAGCTGTCGAGTGCGCATGTGTGAAGATTGCGATGTCCGGGAGGTTATCGTAGTGCTCTATTATGTAGGTCAGGTACGCCTGTGCTTCGTGGCCCTTGTAACTTGGTTAGCCACCGGCGAGCGGGAACGTGGGGGGGTGGGGTTTACTTTATTAATTGGGACCGCTAGTGTCCCCGGCAGTCTATTGCCTTTGTCGGGATCAACTAAATAAGTTTTGGTTATTATATTGAGATCCTCCGAGAGGTACGTGAGCCATGTAACGTCTTCGCTTTTCATGCGTGGGAGAACAAGATGCTTCACAAAATTGTCGGGCATGAAGACGGAAACTCCGTGAGGAATGACATCTTCCGAGATCGGAATTTCCTCACTCACGTATTCTGGTTCATCTTCCGGCTTCGATCCAGCTTGCTCCACCGGTTGGTCGGGGGCAAGGTTATTGGCGAGGGGATGGGATTCTATACTTGACGAGCCTGGTTTGGGAGCTGAATCAAAAATGTCGGAAAATGTGTACAGTATGAAAAAGGTAACGAAACAGGTGGTTACGATTGCGCGAACCTGTGAAACTGTTGACGCTAATATTGTAACTGGCATATCTGGCTAAAAGCGAAATTGACAATGGTGCTTAGGTCTCGCTACTGATCGATCTCAGCGCAGTCTGTCGGCCCCGAACATCCCCCCTCTTTGTGCCTCTAAGGAAGAATTAATATGTTCTTTGGGCATACAGATCCCGATCTAAGTAACCAATATAGCCTCGCCCTCGGCTGTACCCGGTAGAGTAGTTGACAAGGAAAGACGTCGAAGAATGGCGTTGCGAAAAACAGGGGAGGACAACACAGTCCCAGGAGCAAGTCTCGGGCGGAAGTACCGGACCTAGGTGAGAGCAGATAGAACGAGCAACACTGGAGCGTGAGGATTGTGGTCGCACGCTTGTAGGATTATCGGGAAGCAGGCCGGGCAGAAAGCATGCGATTCGCGGTCAGGGCTAGTAGGCATAATTGATGAGCATGCTTGGGGCTGATGTTCTTGTGTTGTGTAGATTAGGTTTGTTGTGTATTTACCTTTCTGCCCGAAGCTTGGCAGAGTCTTGGCGGCAAGCATGCGGGTTAGGGTTTGCAAACAAGGATGAATTGGTATCAACTGCTCACTTCCTCAATCGAGCACAACATTGAGACTAGCGTCGGCTGTTAGGCAGGACTTGCGCATTAGGCACACTTCTCAGCCCGGGCCATGATTGCCTGATACCCTATATAGTTATGGTGGATCTTAAAAAAAACATGAGTTCAAAGCCATCCGTCGATATGATACCCACAAAATGAAAGTTTGGTAAACACGGATAGAGTAGTTATCGCCTAGGGACTGGGTACGCCTTATGGTCTTGATGCATCGAGGTAGTCGCCCGCCCATTGTACTTGAAAAGGCTAAGCATCGAGCTTACGAGTACGTAGATATGCCCTCTGTCTATGGGTTAATAGGGAGGTTCTGCGGAGAGCCGTGAACCTGAACCCGAACGTTGTCAAGTGAGGAGAGGACTAGCTTCACAAAAAAAGGGAGGATCTGCGGTCTAGTGTGAAAATTTGAGGTTTTGTATGAGTGGGGATTGGACTGGAGATCACAGATGGCCAATTAAATACCGGTAGTCTACTTTGTTTACATGCTCAAGTTCACACTACGAGTAGAGCATGAACTGTGTACGTTCATGCTTAGACCGGATTCCTAGCGTGCACTTGAATTACTCGAGCACTTATAGCTAACCAACTAAGCCATATCTGGAAAGTGATTGGCCGTTGCTGTGGAAACAAGTTCAAGCTCACGTTCACGGTTCTCCGCAGAACCTCCCTAATTGCGGTGCTTGGAAAATAATGCTGTGATTAAGCTCCCCGCTACTATTCCGATTAATACCGTAAGCCTTCAGATACTGTACGAGCACTGTGCCATTTGGAGAAATAGTCGAGCTTTGCCCGTTGTCGGAGTTTTTCTGTAGATCACTGAGAATATCTTCCGGCTTGGCAATCTGGCCAGTCGCGTCCGCAAAGATCTCATCCATTGATTTGCACAAGTGCCTAGCTTGGGTATTAGAGGTATTATTAAGTACAATAACAAAATCTATCATGATAATTAAGACTTCAAATCATCCGGATCTCTACCCCATTATATAGTGAATCCATTAAATTCACTCTCGGCAGACTTATAGATGGCACGCTAACCGTGTGCAAGCTTCTATTTCAACTCAGGGTTGGCAACACGAAGTAATACGATTGCTATAGCAAAGCCGGGTTTGATACCAAACAGCGTATTAGAGCTTTGTGAACGGGGCTGCATCTACTGCTATAGGGTTATATTCCCCCGAAATCGGGTTACATTTGCTAAGATGCAATACTTGATGCCGGATATCATACAAGGACGGTACTCATACTTATTCCTTTCTTTTTTTTCTCAACTCAGGGCCGAGCTTGAGGTGTTTTCCCGTCAGGTCGTCGGGAAGGGTATACAATAATACTTCAACGTCCAAGCATGCTTTCCCCCTATTCGTGTTCCTACCTTAGGTTCAGGGACGCTTCTCCCACTTCACTCAATACCGGTATTATACGATTTCTAAAGAAAAGGAACACTTCCTCCGGCAAACTCCCTAGCAAATAGATTGGGTTGTGGGGGATTACCATACATGAGTACAGGCCACATGATATTACTTGTGAGGCCGCGCGGACCGACAGCCTGCGGGTAATCCGAAGTCAACTCTCCAGAGCACAAACGGCAACAAACGGTACTGTACTTAACCTAATAGGATCTCTATCCATGCGACTTCCTCATTGTGCTCGTAGAGCACCAGCGGCCCGGGACTTGAGCTCTTGGTGACACAAATACCGTGGCTGTCTCTAGTAACGCTATGGTATTGTATTATTACTCATCGCCTCTCGCCTACTGGTAAAACTTTCTTTTTCCTCATATCCCTGCTACTCCTAGTAATCATCCCAGACGCAAATCTTTACTCTGATCCGCCTCGGAACCTGAGTGATCTTTGCACGGCCCTGTTTTCCGAAATAGTGAACTGACGGGTGGGCTACCGCGCCGAGATCAAGCACACCGAGAACTTGAATAGAAATCATAACTCGAACGGTGGAGGACGTGCTACTGTGTGACGTTAGAATCCCCCTTCTCGGCCACGGGGGGGGAAAACACCGCAAGACTTGCCCGTAGCTGGGACGAAGCGATATGGATAAGCACAGCGCCTCACTATTCCTTACTATCTGTAGGAGAAGCAACTGCAGTGTCACAGACTCCCAGAACATCCTTCTACTGTTTAGTATTTTGCGGTGTTATCGGGCGGGCCGCTAACGTGCCAGTGGTGAAAGGGATTAACGGATTGGATATCACCTGGTCACTACTGACTCAAACTTGCACCAGTACGAGTAGCGCACTGTACTTCCCCCACACTAGTCCATCAATCTACCCGATACTAAAACGGGAGAAAATACTGTGACCAGTGAGTATTGAGAGACTGTCTCCAAGGGGATGGTCCTCAAAAGTATACAACATTGGAGCAGATTTGGATCACTAGGGCACCAGTTGGCCAACCGGAAAAGCCATCAGTTTTGATCTCTCTGATGTTTTACTCAAGTTTCTTCCTTATATAGCATAGCCGGACGCCAATCTCAGACCCCCCTCCTTAGCAAGAGTCCTTATACACCCAGTGGTTAGGTATAGTACCGTAGAAAACAGCGGATTATCATAATATTGTTAAAATTCGAAGAGACCCTCTTCGGGTTACGGGCTGATTGGCAAGGCAACTTTGAGCGATGCGCGTTGTCAGGCTCCTTCGGGAATTTGTGGATCTATAGACCGAATGTTATGATACCCCAGTCTTGTGTCTTAGGAAAAGTAATCGAACATTTGTCACCCCACCATACCCCCCCTACCACAACAAAAAGATCTCAATGAAGCAGATGGATGTTATACGAGGTATTGATTATGATTATATTATTTTATTTTTAAATATCTTTTGGTTGTGGTTTTGGTAGTCACATGCTGAGCTAGGTGTTGGCGAAGCGTGCGCCGTTGAACACCGGCAGTGATGTTCGGTTATTTATGCTACTCGCCCTAGGCAAGAGGTACCAGAAATTATAGGAGGAAAACAGGGATAACTCAGGGATAACTCAGGGAGAGAGCGGGGGAATTTTGTATGGCCAACCGTCTGTGTACCGTACATCAGCGCACCCATGCAGAAAATTCCAAAGCCGAATGTCCGGGTGCTTCTTGCCTGGGACGGGTAAATTAACATACTGGCACACTGCCAAACTGTTCTATCTTTCCTGTACGTTCGGCTTCATGGAGAATCACTGGCACAATAATTCCAAATCGGACAAGATCGGGGCACGTGGGCACGGAAAAGGGAGAAGCACAGAGAGGTTCCCACAGGATAAGGCGGCGTTCGGTTCTCGCATACGGATTTCACGTGTGACGACACCCGTATCGCCGACCCTGCTCATTACCGGGAAGTCCGTTTCGGCCGTAAAACCCCCGACCCTCTCACCCTCCGGAGCCTTATGTGCTCGGAGTGAGTACTGTACTGTGCAACGTGCCGTGCAACAGGCGCTTGCCGTTATAGAATAATAAGTCAGTGCAACCCTCCTGCGCGTACCCATGCCCCGTTCAGGTACGATCTAACCTCGTAAGCAACCCGTGAGCCCGGGCTCAGGGTACGGTACCTGTGTCAGCTCGCCCATCCCGGAGTGCTATAGCCCGAAGTTTTGGCGTTTATTAAACTAAACGGTGCCACGGTTTGCGGATATTATTTGGAATTTGCAGGTACACTACCGTTATGTCCGGATTCGGATGGAGAACCCCTGCTAAGTGTCAAAACCACGGATGGGATGGGGTATATAATGCGCCGCCAATCTTCTCCACTCGGGGATCAAAGTGGACATCTTCTACTCCTACTACTACTCGGGGACATTAAAACAACAGGAACGAAATGCTTGCCTACCTTCTCTTTGCTATAACGGCGGTTACCAGTGTTCTGGCGGCGGGGCCGGTGAAGGTGGAGCCGGCGTTCACTTTGCAGGTATTGTTGCGTACTTTCGTTCCTAGGGTAGAGTTGTGCCGGCTGGAGCGCAAGGCTAATACCGGTAGATTGGTATTGAGAACCCGATTCCTGTCGCCCCGGTCATTCAAGGGTATGGGCTCAGCTACACTGTACGTCTCCACCGTTTATTCCACCCCCGGCCGCCGTTGGGGAGTTTAGGTGGAGATTGACATATCTGTCTGTAGGTCTGCCCGAATGGCACGATCTTCAGCGCCCCAGGGGCCGCAGTCTCAGTGAATGCCACTATAGTAGCCGCGAGTGACATAATCCATGTCGACCCCAACGGAGGAGGATTGAGACTCGACGTCCGAGGCGTCGCAAAGTACGCAACCCCCCCCTCCCCCCCCTTTACAGAAGACCCTATCCACGGAGTAAGTACCTAACCAATCAACACCGCAGAACCACTACCGGAACCGTAAGTCTGCTCCGCCAATTAACCCTAACCTTGCTAGCCCTAAGTGATGTCTAGATTTTCCGATTCGGCTACACCGGTATCGCTACCCCTAATGAAGAATTTAACAAGGTCCTAAGCCGCGCTCCGGATGCGAAGAGTAATGACTTTGGAGCTATCGTTTCTGACCACACCTTTGAGATTCCGGTGCGTGGCTATCTTGATTTCAAGGGTGTTGGTGTCGAGCTAATGAAATTTTGGATCGCAGGTTGCGGCACCGGAATTGGCGGGGTTGAATAATAACGTGTTCGTGGGCGCGGGGAGGCTCCTTCTTAATCCGGATCGGAGTATCACTGTGGAGTATGTTGTTAGTCGGGTCGTTACGGGGAAATGAGTTAGCCGAATATAGATTGGAGATGGGTGGAGAGGGAGAGGG
>QLOI01005257.1:0-15691 GCA_003313605.1 Tuber umbilicatum | reverse complement strand
GAAGAAAGCTTCGGTACGGCCGCATCCTTGGGATCCATCTTCCCACAGGGAGCCCCCGTTACACGTCCACGAGTAAATTTGGTTAATGGAAACCAACTGCCCCCACAAAAGGCACAAGTCACCCAGATCGAAAGGCCCACACAGGTTTGGGAAAACCTTTCAGAACATGAAATGGAGCACTAAGTGAATTTGGCACCGACGGCGACGGCGATCGAGTAGTCTATGTGACTGGTGCTAAATAGGCACGCGGATCCATAGGAATCGAAGAAAGCGATGCGGGGAACACCTCTCCCACCCACCGGTGGTAAGGACCCCCGACACATCAACCGGGGAAAATAATTGATGGTAGTCGGACACGTGTTCCGGAAACTCTAAGGTCTCCGATAAGGACCAACTTGGGATTAAAATGAAGTCAGAAGAAATCATACTAGGGAGAGTCAGTAGGGGCGAGGGAGACGACCGTGGAAGTAACAAGGCATACTTCACTCAACAGCAATTATCGACTGTATTTGAGACAAGGCTCTAAACTTGCTTCTCACGAGCACAGTCTCCCTCGAATTGATTTTATTGTACCGACGTATGGATTCTGTGACGGATATGATCTCATGAAATGAGGGTAGAGAACAAGCGCGGGAAGGATAGAACATGGTAATCGGCCAGCGCTATGAACCCGATGGTAATACTATGTACCCATCTGGATGATCATGGATACCCCCCAGACAGGACCTGCAGGTTGTAAAGGCAGGATGAGAGGGAACCATTCGGCAAGGGGTAAAGACGGCTAGTAGTGGGCTGCCTGATGACCAAAAAATTGTGGATGGAAAAGGGGCATGCAACCCAATAACAGCTCGCTCTCTCCTCAAGTGTTGGTGAAACGCCAAAAGACCAAGATAAGAACCCTTCTAAAAATGCTCCCAGGAACTAGTTTGGCTGAGGAGGTCTGATTGACCGAAACTATGCGGGCATGGTCTCAAACATCCATACAATGTCTCAAAAACGAAAGGACGACACTTTCGTTGAAGTTCGGAAGAAACTAAAAACGCCGCGACCCAGAAGTTATAACTGCCGAGATGGTATCGCAAACATCGAATTGGAAGGGAAAACAATCCACGTTCGCGTGTTATTAGATTCTGGTTCTAATATCTTACTAATCAATGCTCGTCTCGTAAGGGAATACGATATTGCTTATAAGACAAGACATTATCCCACAGAAATCTTAGGATTTGATGGCTCGGCCACCGCAAGTAGCGGCAAACATTTCACTTGCCCAATTTTGTTAGAAATCGTGACTAATTATCACCAATCCAAGATCTCCTGTGAAATTGCAAATGCTGGAAACTCTGACCTTATTATTCCTTTCGGGTGGTGTAAGGAACACGACTTGTCGAATATTGAACAACTAGAAAAATAGTATTTTGCCGAAAGATCTTGTCCAGACCACGACATCGATGTAGGATTGGCGGATATGTGGGAGTATGACGAAACTGTTGCTTTTGATCAAAATGCACAGGTCATAGGAAGAATACAATGCAAGGACGAACCAGTCGAGAACATCAGACTTAAGGTCCCCAAAGAATACCACGATCATGTTCAACTATTCGGGGAGGAAGTTGCCACACAAATGCCTCCTAGAAAGAAATGGGATCACGCCATCAGAATTAAGGATGGGGAACAACCGCCTGGGGGCCAATTCACCCGTTATCGGCAATGCAACTAAAGGAACTTAGGAAGTACTTGGATGAAATGCTACTACAGGGTAAAATCCGTCCAAGTCAATCCCCTGCGGGCGCCCCAATTCTCTTTGTTCCAAAAACGGATGGTAACCTTCGACTAGTAGTTGACTAACGAGGATTGAACTCAGTTACCATCGCGGACAGATACCCGATACCTATCATGAGGGAACTCACAGATCGTGTGGAAGGATCCCAAATTTTCTCCAAAATAGACCTTCAAAAAAGGATACTGCTTGGTACGAATAGCCGAAGGAGACGAATGGAAAACAGCGTTCCGATACCGTTACGGCCACTACGAATATATGGTAATGCCGTTTGGACTGCTTAACGCGCCAGCTACTTTCCAATCAATGATGCATGAAATACACCGCGAATTTCTTGATCAAGGCGTTATTATCTACTTAGACGACATCCTGATTTATTCGGAAAGCGAAAATCACCATATTCAACTGGTTAAAAAAGTTCTACAGAAACTAAAGGAGAACCAGCTAGTGGTCAACTTAGAAAAATCAATATTTCATGTCCAAGAAGTTGAATTTCTCGGTTACATTGTCAATACCGAAGTAGTGGAAATGAGCGAAAGAAAGTTTAAGTCCATGAGAGAATGGAAGGTGCCCACTATGGTTAAAGAAGTCCAAGTCTTTATAGGATTTGCTAATTTTTACTGACGTTTCATTCAAAATTTCTCTGCAATCTGCTAGCCAATCACGGAAACCTTAAAAGGTGACCCAAAGGACATTTATTGGGGCACTGAGCAAAACACGGCCTTCGAAATCTTGAAAGAAAAATTCGTTACCGCACCAATACTTTGTCATTTTCATCCACAACTAGACACAGTAGTCGAAACGGACGCAAGCGATTTCGCTCTCGGTTGCATTTTATCACAGTTCCAGGACAAGAAACTCCATCCAGTGGAGTTCCATTCACGAAAATTAAACTCCGCGGAACGAAACTACGAAATTCATGATAAGGAATTACTGGCAATAATGGAAGCGTTTAAGGAATAGAGACATTACCTTTTAGGCACTGAAAAACCTGTTACAGTTTATACGGACCACCAAAACCTACAACATTTTCTCACCACAAAGAAATGGAACGGTAGGCAGATCCGCTGGGCACAAGCGCTGGCAGAATATAATTTCAAAATCATATACCGACCAGGTACAAGAGGAGGAACGCCTGACGCCTTAAGTAGACGGCCGGAGTACCGTCTAGAGGAGGGAGCTGCACATAGTGAACAATCTATTTTAAAACCAGAACATTTTCAAATCCTTTTAACATTAGCAGATAGCAATGAGGATAAAGCGATAGAAATAGAGGAGGAGTTACCGAAACTCCACAATATACGCGTCAAGAAATTAAGCACGGCGGCTATATTACCGACAAAGGAATCACGAATGGCAGCCAGTCACGACTTATATGCGCTAAACGATGCCCCACTTCTGGCAAATGGACAACTACTGATCGACACGGGGATAGCTATCAGTCTACCAAAAGGAACGTACGGAAGAATCGTGTCTAGCAGTGGTTTAGCGAGTAAGAATGGTGTTGAGGTTGGAGCTGGAGTCATTGATACGAATTACACCGGAGAACTCAAGGTACTATTACGAAACAATAGTTTCAAGGACTATCAAATACGCAGGGGTGACCGCATGGCGCAACTAATTGTAACTCTAATCGACCACTCCAAATTATTGGAAGTCAAGAAGTTAGATCAGACAAAGCGCGCAGGCCAAGGGTTTGGAAGCACCGATTTCATCGCGACACGAACGCTTGAAACGGAGACGAATATGCCTATGAAAAGTATACTACATGCCGATTCTGAAGTCAATAATTATTGCGATAAATCGGACGATTTGCACAACCTCCAGTCAAGACAGGAAATAATCCTGGTGTCAAACTCCATCCTAGCGCAGTTAGAAATGAAGGTATTTGCTACCGAGTTTCTTGACCAACTCTCAGTTGCAGCCGAACAAGACGAAGAATGGAAGTAGCGAAAAACAGAGTAGGAAGCTTTGGAACAAGATCGGAAGTCGTCACCCAAACAATGGAAGATGGTCAAGGGGTTCCTATACTATAAAAACCGACTTTACGTACCCGACAACGAAGAGCTACGGACAGTAGTTGTGAAAGGATGCCATGATTCTACAGTGGCAGGACATTTTGGACAAGAAAAAACCCTTGAGATAATTACGCGAGATTTTTATGGGAAAGGGTTGGCAAACTGGGTAAATGATTACATAAGATCATGTGACGAATGCCAACACCATAAGTCTCCACGACACGCCAGGTACGGGCTGTTACAACCCTTACAAGTCCCTTACGAGGCTTGGGCGTCAATATCTGCGGATTTTATAACACATCTTCCAGAGTCACAAGGGTACACACAAATTATGGTCGTAGTAGACCGATACACAAAAATGGCTCACTTCATCGGTCTACACGAAAATGCGACGGCCAAAGATGTAGCCAAAGCATTTCTGCAGGAAGTCTGGAAACTCCATGGACTGCCAACTGAGATAATATCAGGTATGGACGCAAAGTTTTCCATAGAATTCTGGGTATCGCTGTGTAAGCAGCTGGGAATAAAGCGAAAAATGTCAACAGCATACCACCCGCAAACTGACGGACAAACTGAGAGAACCAACCAAGTACTGGAAGGTTACCTACGAAATTTTATCAACTATGATCAGGATGATTGGTATCAACTGCTCACATTAGCGGAACACGCATACAATAACTCAGTCACAAACGCAGAGAAAATATCACCTTTTTTCGCTAACTACGAGTTACACCCACAAACGGAATTGATGAAAGAAAGAGAAGCTCCTAACACTGGAGCCACGATATACACACATTGGATGAAGGTGATACACCAAAAAGCAGCGAAAACCTTGGAACACACTAGGGAAGCCAAGAAAAAATATTATGATAAAAAGGCGATGGAACAACCATACATCAAAATTGGTGATAAGGTGATGTTAAACGCAAAAAACATCCGCTCCAAGCGACCATCTGAAAAGTTAAGCCCTAAACATTATTGACCTTTCGTGATTTTGGAAAAAAGAGGCCGTTCATTGAAAAATTAAATATTTCCGACCGTTGGCATATTCACCCGTTATTCCATGTATCATTACTGGAACCTTACCGAACGTCCATTCGTCCAGGACGGGAACAATCTCCACGAGCCACTGAAGAAATCGCGTGATATTTGGAATGGGAGGTTGAGAAAATAGTGAAGAGCGAAATAATCTCATACACTAGGAGGGTTCGGGGACGAAATGTCCGGATGCGTGAACTAGGATATTTTGTGAAATGGAAAGGTTGTTCGGAGGACGAGAACACCTGGGAACCACCAGAGAGCATGGACCATGCTCAGAAGTTGGTGGAAAGTGTTCATAGGGAAAATCTGGAAATGCCAGGTAGGGCGGAGGTAGAATAGTACGAAAAGGTTTTCCTGCCGTGGCCAAGGAAACACGGAAGGTTTTTTACCCTACCGCACTGAGTTCTGAGAAGAATACAAGAAAATGAAAAAGACTCGTGACGAGCTTGTGGAGGAGGGAGCTTGTGTTAGGCATATGAAATTCTAACAACCCCCTCTGGCCCCGATATAAGGCCCGGACGTCGCCTGCAGTATGGTGTGAAGTTGCTAGTTACCAGCAAAATTCGCGAAATTGGCAGCATCCCCATAACATGGTATACATCGTCGCCGTCCGTCCGACCAGAAGCCGTTTGCTGGATATATGAGAGGGGTTGTGTGCATAGCTCATACAACTGGAATCCAGTATATGATACTTAAGATATCTGCATGAGCGGAAAAGCCTACCGAATCAGAAAAAAATAATGCTTCACGTTGACCGGCTACAATTAAGTCATTGGTCTGCTAAAAACGGATGGGAGTTACGGAGACGTAGCTGCAAGCCCATTCTTACTAGGTAAATCAAAGAAGCGATGGAGCACTAAGCCTACCGACTCTACGTAAAGATAATGCAGTCTTGCCTCTGTGTTGTCACCGTTGTCTGAAGTTGAAACTGATCATCCCAATAACCGAGGAACGACTCGTATGTTCGTATTTGGGCGCCATACTCAGACTAAGTTCATATGGCAAAGGCATCGTTTACTTCCGACTGGCGGAGTTTAGCACACCCTCAGGAAGAGGGAGTAAAATTAGGCCCAATAACCAGAAGTAAGAAACTATTCAGGGTCTATGAGTGTTCACACTTAAGATTGATAAGACGAAAGACTAGTAGTTGTTGTAGACGAACTTAGTTAGTATAGGTATTAGATGTACCGGTCGCCCAAACTCAGGTGGGATATAAATATAAGAGTTCCTCCCCAGCTATTAGACAGGCAGCAACGGAGAAGAGATCTTATCAATATAACAAGTTATAACCTTCACTTCATACTCTTAGTAGTTTTAGCGAAACGAGTATTAGTGATAGAATTACGACACCTTCCTGACGAGACTCCGTTAATTAAATTTCAAACGCTTAACCTTACTCTACTGAGCTCTGTGTTGGTTACCCGTAACCTCTTCTTTGGGCGTCATTCCGTGTCTGGCTTGTTGTTGCCTTCGTTTTCACCTTTGTCGGTCTTCATCTGGGTCTTTATAGCTTTCACTATCGGATGAACAACTTGATGAACTATCGTCATCATCATCGTCGTCACCTGGATGCTCTGGATTATCTCCGGGACCATGCGGCTGTCCTTGTTCTCCACCACAAGGCCCTGCTTCTTCCTCGTGTCGTTGAGGGTTTTTTTTTTTCTTTTTTGATTCTCTGAGGAGTTTTGGTTGTTCTTTGGTGCAGTGATCTGAGGCGGACTGCTTCTTCCTCGGCTGGCACCTGATGTTGGCTGATTAACCTGTGCCGACAAATTGTACGGTAGTCTTTTCAATTTCCGGATTCCTGCATCCTTCCGGGCCTCAAATTCCCTGTTGACATGCTGGCTTCTTGCTATTTGTGCCCTCACATCCTTGTTTTCTTCCTTTTGTGTAGCTAGCTCCCTTACCAATTCGTCCCGGTGTGATGGTAAGGTATTAACTTCCGTTTTCCAATAAGACGTCTCGCGTGAGCGATTGTGCATCACTTGTCCCTATGTTGCTATGCACTTGCTGGCTAACTTCTTGTTGCTGCTCCTTTTGCGGGGAATCTTATTTTCTTCATTTATTCGTCTCAACTCGGATCGGTCACTTGCTTTACCAAGTGCTGAAGTAACCATTTCCAGGTTCTTCAGGAGATTTTCTACCCCTTCATTGACTAGTTCCTCTCCTTCCTTAACTCTTGTCCGAACATCTTCCAAGTCTGCCACTAGGTGTTGTTGGGAGTTTGAGAGAGTATTGAAGGCAATATGCTGTTGATCTTGGGTTTCCTTCGCCGTCCGGTCAATACGCCCTATTACTGAATCAAGCTCGGTCATAAAATTTCCCGCAGTTCATCGGGCCTTAGCTTGAGGTCCTTGGAGTGGGGTAGAGTATTATTCGAGGAAACTGAGAGACGGTTTCGTTAGTGCTCCAGGGGTTGGTTGTACCAAACCCCTCATCTTAGACTGTGATCGTCTTTTGTCAACCCTTAATGGAGGCCATTCGACAGGAGTTCCGCCTCGGCTTAGAATGTAACTTCCAGGAACCGGTGGTGGTTCCGACATTGTAGTTAAAACTTGGTCAACTACATCATCATCCAAGCTTTCTCCCTTAATTTCGTCTGCTCCCATAATCCTTAATGCCATATCCGTGTAAGTTTCTTTACTTGGCTTTGAATCCTCGATTTCATAGTAGAAAAGGCATGGTTTGTTAGTTTAATCGTCCTTTAGGATTGTATCACGTAGGATTTTAATTGTCGACATATTTACCCCTCTAGCCTTAATCCTCTGGCGTATCGGGCGCAAGTGATATCGTATTTGATGCACGACTTACGGCTACCAGCCACCAGGGGCCTTTTTCGCCAGTAGTAGAGGACTATTCTTGTCGTCCAAGTTAAGAATAATTTCACCGAAAGAGCGTTTCCAAATAAATGACTTGGGTGAATTTTCGGCTTGATAAGGTTTTCGCTACTTCACCGCTTTAGGGTTCTTTTTTTTTTGTCTGACTATTGGAGATTCGATAGAACTAGCTAGTGTAAGACTTCCTTGCTTGTCTAGCTCGAAGTCATTGTAATCCTCTTCGTCCTGTGAGGTTGTTAAATACCCGGGATGGGATTCCGATATGTTTTGCATAGCCGGTGTGTCTCCTAAGTTGAAGAACAGGTAATAACAAAGGATAATAGTAAGGAACGTCAAGATCATTAGACACTGTTTGTGTCGATCGTGCCTCAGTGACAGAGGGACTATCAATATAGTGTTACTGGTAACCAATTCGGAGCTCAGTAGAGTAAGGTTAAGCGTTTAAGTGTTCGATAACGGAGTCGTGTCCGGAAGTCGTCGTGATTTTATTACTAATACTCGTTTCGCTACAACTACTAAGAATATCAAGTGTAGGTAATAACTTGTTATATTGATATATATCTGTTCTCCGTTGCTGCCTGTTCTTATAGCTGGGGAGGAACTCTTAGATTTATATCCCGCGTGAGTTTCCGCGGCCATTACATCTAATACCTATACTAACTAAGTACCTTTGCCACAACTAGTAGTCCTTCGTCTTATCAATCTTAAGTGCGAACACTCGCAGACCCTGAACAATACCACACTTCTGGTCATTTGGGGTATTTTACTTCGTCTCCCTGAGGGTGTGCGAGACTCCACCAGTCAGAAGTCAACGATGCCCTTGCCATATGAACTTTAGTCTGAGTATGCCGCCTAAATGCGAACACACCAGTTGTTCCTCGGTCATTGCGGTGATCAGTCCCAATTTCAGACAACGGTGACAACACAGAGGCATGACTGCATTATCTCTACATAGAGTCAATAGGCTTAGTGCTCTATCGCTTCTTTGATTTACCTAGCGAGAATGGGCTTGCAGCTACGTCTCCTTAACTCCCTTCTGTTTTGTAGACCTATGACTTAATTGTCGTCGGTCAACGGGAAGCAGTATTGTTTTCTGATTCGGTAGGCTTTTCAGCTCACGCGGATATCATTTGTATCATATACGGGATTCCAGGTTCATGAGTAGTGCACACTACCCCTCTCATATAGCCTGCGAACAACTTCCGGTCGGACGGACAGCGACAACGTATACGGTGTTATGGGGATCCTGCCAATTATGTGATTTTTGCTGGTAACTAGCAACTTCATACCGGACTACAGGCGACGTCCGGGGCCTTCATCGGGGCCTAAGGGTGGTGTTGGAATTGCATATGGCTAACAGAATAGTCTTCTACCTGCTCTATTTCCCAAAGCACTCAACCTGAGATTAATTTCAATATTTTCTTCTTCAAATATTCGTAGCAGAAGGAAATCGTTAAGATCAAGAGGACAGAAGTGATGGTCAATATTCTGTTTTATAACATATACAAACCTATATTACAGGATGAAGGAGTAGAAAATAGTTTTGAATAAAAAGCCTAGTGTTAGACATATGGGGACAACCATACTGAAAAAAAACATGGATCACGATAAGGTGCCAACAATGTAACGCATTCTCACTCATCAAAAATCTTCACCAGTTTGTTTGAACATATTTTTGTGGTCGATACTGTATGGATACTGTATAAACATAATACAAAATCATATACAATAAACAAACAATTCATTAAATGTCACAAAAATGTAAGGCTGTTTCAGACGTCAAGGTCAAAGAGACACCTAAAACTGACATACTATAGCTATTAAGGTATAATAGCCTGGAAGGAAATAGATACCTAGGAATAAAAGAAAAAATAATAATGTATTACTTGTTGTTAGATTCTGGTTCAAATGTGTTCTTAATACACTTGAGATTTGTTTAGGAATTTGATATTACCTAGTTCACCTAAAGACAGCTGACCAAAATCAGTGGATTTGATAGCCAAAAAATACAAAGTAGAGAGAAACATTTCGTACAACTGTTCTTACTTGAAATCAAATCAAACTCTCAAAGATCTGAAATAGCCTGTGGAATCCTGACTGTGGAAAATTATGATCTCCTTATCTCTTTTTAATAGTGCAAGGAGTACCCAATATCAAGTATTGGAACACTTGCCAAATGGAGTTACAATCAAGAAGGTTGTAACTTAGTAACTACATATAATAAGAGATTCTCAGATATGTTTGAATATGATGAAACTGTACCGTCACTCGCAGAAGTGTTCGTGAAACATGTCTCAGGTGACTAAGCTAGCACCGGCCTCGCCAAAATGACAGTTAGTAACAAAGACGATTGTGAAGCCGACCGTGAAAGTTCCCCCTATTGTAACTGACCGAAGTCTCTTTTACACAAATCATTAATTTCTTCAAGCACTGTTTTATTTCTCTCCAATCGTTAGGCAATCTGGAAATCTCAAATATGCGGCAAAAAAATGTCGCCCACCCATGACCTCCCGAAGAGAAATGAGCGTTGCAGAGAAGGGCATGATAATTGCTTTTTTCTACGGCCTCCGTAATATTACCTTGGTGGCTCAAATTATTGGCTGGCCATGGACTACTGTTAAAAGCTTTGTTATCTGGGCAAGTGAGCACCAATCCCTAGAGAACCTTCCTCGCCCCGGCTATACACCAATCTTGAGTACTTGGCAATGTCGAACAATAATCCAGGCAGCCAAATCTAATCGCAAAATCACCAGGTCTGCCTTCAGGGATAAATATGCACCTGGTGTTTCACTTAATACTGGTAATTCTCTGTGCTACTCTGAGTGATATGACATGATTATCTAATAATTTTGTTTGTAGTAGACCGGGTACTCACAGAAGCAAATGTTAAAACTTGGCTAGCCAAGTCAAGACCTGAGCTGAAGCCTGACCATGTGGCAAAGAGGTCGAAGTGGGCTACAGCTCATGGAGACTGGATGGCAGAGGATTTTGAGAGAGTTATCTGAAGTGATGAGTACACTGTGAAGAAATCCAAGAATCCAAAGCAGCAATGGGTATTCAGAGAACCTGCAGAGAAGTGGATGGCTAATTGCATACACCCAAAAGAGAAGGATAAGGGAATATCGCTCATGGTTTGAGGGTGCTTTTGGGGTAAGAGAAATGGTCCCTTAGTTCGAACTACTTAAAATATCAACAAGAACAGGTATGTTAGACTTTTAAGAAGATATCTTCTTCCTGTTATTCATCAAATGATTTCTTTTGGTATGCAAGATATCGTGTTTCAGCAAGACAATGCCTCTGTTCACAAGGCTTATAGTGTAATGGATTGGCTGCAGAGAAACAGTATTGAAGTTGGTGAACACCCCCCTTATTCCCCTGATTTAAATCCTATTGAACATGTACGGGTTGAGCTTGAAAAGCAATTACACCAGCAGTATCCAAGAATTGGAGATACCCCAGGAGGAAAGGAGGCTGTTAGGAGAAGGCTTGCACATGTATTACCCTTGGTTTGGGAGACAATTCCTGAGAGGTTTTTTGAGAAGTTGTGGAAATCCATGCCTGATAGGGTAGCTGGAGTATTGGAGGCAAGAGGAGATTATACAAAGTATTAGCTAGTATTATTTATTATTTGATTACTCTAAAATATACATAGTTGGTCATTGAAAGGTAGTTGAAACCTGTCTGGGCCGGGGCTCAGTCAGGTGTTCGATAGGGTTCTCGGTAGGCAGCCTAGGTACAAAAGAGTAGTTATAAGGAGCGCCTAACGGAGGCTTCGAGGTTGTTGTAAACTAGATGGAGTCTTTAAGATCGCAATAAAGAAGTAACTGTTCCACTGAGTATATTCTGAATACTATCTGTCGAAGTCTGCTCTTCCAAAGCCAGACTTGCTTGGTGTTTAAATACATGTTTTCTTGCTCATTGAGCATTAACTAAACTAAGTATCAAGCGATACTTGAAACAACAAATAAAACAAACTAAATATCAAACAATACTTAAAACAAAACATAAAACATACTAAGTATCAAACGATACTTAAAACAAAACATAAAACATACTAAGTATCAAACGATACTTAAAACAAAACCTAAAACATAACCTAGTACCCGTACCGGTTACAGTAGTGGTTGAGAGTTGATCATGCACTCGCACACAATCGCCCGCCGTTGACAACTCCGCCATTGACAACCCCACCATTGACAACCCCATCATTGACAACCCCACCCCTCCCATGGCGCAATCCCAATTAAACATGTCTCAGATTACGAACACTTCTGCTGAGTGACTGTAGTTTTTGGCAATTATGTTAGATTATATCGTAGGATACAATGGGTAGATGAACCTATCTATATGGTACTGGATAAAGTACCTCAACAATACTTTGAATATATTACCTTATTTGAAGAAGAAATCTCAACCTAAATGCCACCAAGGTGGAAATAGGACTACAAAATCAAGATTAAGGAAGGAGAAGAAGTCCTCTGGTAACTAATCTATCTGGTTTCAGGTTTTCAGCTCAGAGAACTGCAAGTGTACCTGCCTGGAATAACAAAGCTGTTAGGTATATGCATTCCCAACACCCTCCGCTGGCCCTGATAAAGGGCCTGGACGTTGCCAGCAGCACCGTGTGTAATTGCTTGCTACTACCAAAAATCGCGAAATTCATGGTCTTCCTGTAATACTGTATATGTCGTTGCTGTCCATCTGACAGGAAGCTGTTTGTAGGATTTATGAGAGAGGTAGTGTGCACTGCTCATACAACTGGAATCCAATGTACCATATATAAAGTACCTGCATCAGCAAAAAGGTTGTCTTGCATCCCATGCATCTGGTGTATCAGACGCACTAGGCGCTCATAACGGCAATCACCATTCAGCCATCCAACAATGCTCTCTTCCTTCTCCTGGTGCTAGCCTATCCTAGCCTTTTCTTTGACCTCATCTATAGTAATTCCCTCCCTGCTCCCTGTATCTCCTGGATACTGTTAACCTTTGATGTATACCTTCATGTCTGCATCTAGTCTGCTGCACTTGTTTGCCTTTCTTCAGAATCTGGGTGAAATTTCTTTTTTCCCTTGGTATCCTCCCGACACCTCTCACATTTACATTTACCTTCTGGTCCACCTCTGGTCCCATCCCATTCCTTAACTTCATTACACTCTCCGTTTCATGCCACCCTATTCATTCTGGTCTCCTCTCATCTCCCCTAATATTATTAGTTTACCTTTCTAGCAATTCCTTTTACTACATTACCCCCAATGCGCCCTGACAAAATCCCTGCCGTTTGACGTTCGTTGTCCGTGCTCCTACTGTACCTTTCACTTTGAAATATCATGAGTTTTGTTTTATTCCCAATTGTCATAACCCCCCGGATAATTAATTCTGACCTGCTTTCTAATTTATTCTACTACTATTACTACATCTATGATCACCCTGCAGAACTGACCCTCTATCCTCTTTTATATCTCAATCAACTTTGACATCGTGGTGCGGTTCCTTGGGAACTGCACAGTGATTGTTTTTTTTCCATGTATCCGGAGATATCTTATCTCCTCGGACCTGAAAGACCAACCCTACCTCTATCTATTTTCCTTACTCTCTATAAGATCCCATTGATAATAAGGACCTTCAGCTTGACTCTGGTCTACAGTACCCAGTTGTCCGACCTCTGCCTGTGATCTGCAGACCCTATCCCTTCCTCGGCTGCCCACCCCATTTACAATCTGCTGGAACTCCACTAGCTCCAAATCAATTCTAAATTCCAACCTCAATGCATCTAGATTGTTTGAATATCCCTCCATTCGCTCCACACACGTTCCCCCGGCTTTTGCTATCTTCACCTCTAATACCTACCAGAACTGACCCAGAATTATCTTCTGGAAATCTCTGGGTGTATTTGCCCATGTATGAAGCTGCCGTTCTAACAGTCCTACAGCACAATCAGTCTCATTATCCCACCTACCACAATTTCCTGGCATACCCAATTCGTACAGAGAGAGACATGGCTTACCTCTGCAACTTGTACACATGATGTTAATACTGTTAGTGTAGACCCCAGCTTGCCAGCAGTGTAGAGAATGACATATTATAGCTGATGTTAGACACAAGAACATGTCATTTATCTTCTCTAAAAACCCATCATTCTTACTGCCTTTTATTTTGATGCTGTGACAGAAATGGTCATATATCACCTCAGGAATATCAAGTGTGAGAAATGTAAGAGAAAAACCCTAGCAGTTTTGTTTTAGAATCGCTGTGGTCCCAACCAATCAGGAAAAGCAGTTGTAAAAACTTGAAGATCTCACCTCATAACCGGTAGGAGCACAATGAAAATACTCTCTTCTTAGGAGGTATTCCAACCGTTCTGCGCAGGCCATCGGATCGTCGGTATTGAGTTTGTCGATTCCCGTCACTACTCTCTTTGTACTATGCAGATACTGAGATCTGCAAGAACTGTGCTAGGCCCATTTCTCTTCCATTATCGTCACGCAAATCCCTTTGTTAGTCCCTAACCGAATCCAGCTTGTGTGTTTCTCCAAAACTTACTTAGTCATTGTTGGATGTGGTAGCATCCACAAAGTTTGGTAAACCTAACTCACAGCAGGCATCACTCCAACACTGATTGACCTGCTCAGTCAAGGTGACTGGATCCAGGAATCGATCCATAAAAAGTGTCCAGTCCCATATCAGCTCTCTTACCTTAGTCTGAATCATCAGCTCAATAGCTACTGCCATATTTCGTCAGCTTGTTATCAAGGGCAGATTTGTGTGTTTCAATTGTGCTGTTTCTGACCACCCTGGTATTGGCATTTGGGCAGCTACAGATCCAGGCGGCGAGCTCCGTTCAAGTAATTCTATATAACGAGTCCAACTTACTCAGGGTACAGGTATTTTCCGTTCGGGCAACCTAATCCTAACATCTGGTCTTTGGGTTGGAGTAGCTCCGAAGCTTAAGGTTGAGGGTTGTGATTAAACAAACTGGTTCCCCAGCGGCTCCACTCTCTGTGCCCCACAATTGTTTAATAAGTTATCCTCTCTAGATTCAATCAATTCCTCCGCAGTCTTCTTACTCAGTGTACGATTCTCGTATTCACCATCCTGTGAATATACACTCTTGTCCGCCCCTTTCCTATCATACAATCTATTGTCCTAGCTAAGAGGCCGTGGTACATGTAATTGAGACGATACCTGTCTTGCACACTGGCGAGATTCTCTTGGTCCGGAACACATGCTCCCGACAAGCATCTCCATAGATCTGGATTTCCAGACAAGACCATGACGGACTTCTTCCTGTTTCTGCTTGCACTGCTTGGCTCCTTGTTGTATGTCTGCAATAGGTCTTGGTTGTGGCCATAGAATGGTAAGATTCTGCTAAGATACTCATAAATTGAATATATTGTAGGATACTGTAGTAGAATGTAGATCATGTTGAGAAATGTAGATTAGCAGACAACTAAAGCTCTGCATGTCAAAGGGGTCCCTCACTTTATTTTATTCATAGCAGAGGTCCGCAATTGTGAATGCTCTTAAAGGAAACATCATGCCAAAGCTTGTCACTCAGTTTAAGAACTTGATTATTTCATGTACCCAGAACATCAAGAGTACCTATATTATGGTTGCTGGAGGGAAACGATGCTCCCACTGTCTTGTGGACTGTGCTCATAGGTGATTTTGAAGTTCTAGTAATATATAAAGACTAAATCAAATTGTGATAGATCCACCAAGTGGACTGCAGCAAATAAAGAAACAAGAGCAAAGACAAGGTATGCTAATTAAAAATGGTGAAAGTAGGAGGTAAGTGCACAGTACCAGTACAGTACGGATGATCTGAGACTAAAAAGCTGGCACCAAGGACTTAGATATAGAAACCAGGACAGTAGACAAAGTGGGTAGTTCTAGACGAAAAAGTCCATGAACATAATGCCCGTGAAGGAAAAAGAGATTCTACACAAAAACAACTTTGAGGGGGAAGAAGACAACCTGAGGGTGTGTAACGACCTTGCTGGATCATACAGTAGACTT
>QLOI01005256.1:0-16002 GCA_003313605.1 Tuber umbilicatum | reverse complement strand
CGCTTGTGGAACCAACGAAAATTGGGCGCTGCACCTCGGTAGTTTTCGGGAAAATTGCACTCGGAGACCAAGAGCGGGCGTGGATGTCGGAGATAGAAACCAAATGCCGCATGGTACTTTGCGTTTTTAGTCCGCGCCTGAAGCGAGTGCCCCCTCTAGCCCGAATTTGATAATCCTTTGTGAAAGAACTATAACGGAACAACGAGAAACCAGCTTACAAAAGGGGGAGTTTCTGCTTGTAAATACAATCTACTCGTCCCCCATGGCCTAAACGTTGTGATTCCCAAATTATATTGAAGGGTGAAAGAAACTCCGGGTTAAGCCATTTCGGAGCCTCTGTTGAGTTGAGAAAGGGCAGTACTCTTTCGCCAATAATATCGTATTCCCACATATCGGTATTACTGTACTGCACTGTATGTTATACAGGCACCCTCTTCACCTGTCGTTTCAGTCGCTGTCTTGGCTTTGCACAGTTGGGCAGCCGCAACTTCCCCCCTATCAAGTTCCTTGAATTTATGAACTGTGTCGGTTACTTACTGTTTACTAGTAGGCCACCGAGAGGTCGGGGGCGTAGAGAGCTCCCGCGAACACAACATCACGATATTTGAATAAGATAATACTAACTAATGAGTTGTGTATCAACCCCCGCTAAGATTGGAGGAAAATGCTCCTTGCAGCAAATTACTTGAGGGAGGCTTGTGATCTTTTAGCGCACATTAGGCTCGAGGGATTGAACACTTCGTTAAATGAGAATGATAGGGGGCTAATCAAGCGCTCTTGGGTAGCGTTTAACCATCCGATTACATTGTGGTAAGGGCCTCTATAACCGGAGCACTAAGTGAGGTACACTACTCGAGGTCCAACGTCAAACAACCCTTCTCTCACAGCTTCCTTGGAAAGAGGAGAAACTCCATGAGGTAATAGAGCAGCCTATTAGCTTCACACTGACAGGTCAGTCAATAGATACCTTTTGCTATCGTGAAACTATTTCAGTATAAAGGGGGGGCATATTTTACGTCCGTGGTCGGTTCAGGAAAATTAGTAAACGAGTGATATTCCATGACTTCTCTGCGGGTTATCGATCGGATAAAACAAAGTGTTTGGTCCAGAAACAAGTACCGAGCCTCACAGGGGATACCATCGAACAGGCGCCTGGTGTGGCAGTTAAAATTACTATACACGACACGTCTCACACCAATAGCAGGTTTTCTACATCTGATTAAGCGGTGGAAAGTACAGAAAATGCCACCAATGCGGAAGCAAAAGCGAAACTTATAGGATGTGGGTGTTCTGCTAAGAGCTATGCAAGGGAGAATTACAAGCATTCCTTCAAACTCTCCTGAGGACAATTCCCCTCGCCCTGTACTAAATTTCTTCGACTACCATCTATCGGTACCACCTTGAATATACATGAGTTCTACGGGACTGCAAAGTTTCGTGGGCGGGTTTGCGGAATCGCCGTTGTATGTATATTGCCAGTAGTGTACGAAGGGGTTAGGGGAAAGTCTGGGGAATATGGCTCACGGAATTTCTGTATTGTTGGCGACCAAGGCTTCGCCATACTTTTCCCCCGTACAAGGCTGTAGTGTTACACCGCCTGATTTACATTATCTAGCTGTCCCGGACGGAATTTACCTTAGCCTACTGGTGCATGCCGTGCTCCGGTTGCAGGTCTCCTTCACCAGAGAAAAGAGATTAACCAAATGCTATGTCGGGGTGCCTCCTCCGGTAAGGTCTACTGGTTTTTATGTCTCTCAGAGTGCCGAGCAACGCTTTTTTCTTTTTGCTGTTTTTCCCTCGACTGAGTAGGGAATTCTCGACTAGGTAGCGCACTACTCGGTTATTGTGCTTTTTGCGGTAGCTTATCATACTGCTCGGGCGAGCATAGTATCCTTTGATCTAGATACTAGGTCATCCTAATTCGGCAGGAGAAGCCGGTCGCTAACAAGTTGCCGGGTCGGGAGGACAGGCGGAGGATTGCCTCCTTGTTGGCTTTGGTTGACTCAAGCGCCCTGTCAACCCTCAGCTTCACCCTGACATGTCGATCGCAGCCGATTTCATGCTCATTGAGCCCGCACAAGAACCCCGACACCAGCTAGTATCTGCGAAAAATCTCGGATTTTCTACATATCATACCGCAGGTTTGACCCTCGCTATTAATACAAATACGGTCTGCTTCTAACATTTGTTGGTAGGTTGTAGCGCGAGAAGACTTTCACGAACAAGTGAAAGTCTAGTAGTAGGGACGGAGGGAAGCCGGCGTAAGGACAATATCGAGAAAGCGAATAGAGAAAGGCGAGAGGTAGACTAAGTATATGAAGAGAGTATGTTTAATCCTTCCAAGGGTGGTTCGGGTAGTCTTGGGTCAATGGCTGGTGGTCGCGGGTGCAATCCCCGAAACTAATGCTTTTCTCAGAATCAGGGCTTTGGGAGTACCTCACCGAAGAGCCACAGTACATTAGCGATACGAACCAGCAACGGCCCAGAAAATAGTCGGGAGAATTGGCCTTCGCGGCGACGAGTTCAACCCGTGCCTGCTGTTCTGTTTGATCGTAGCAGCGGAGAGGGGGCTGGGGCCCGAACACCTACATATCCAAATATCCGGGGATATACAGTAAATTGGAAATTATGTATCGGCGTGCATTGGCGATGGGAAAGAAGCTGGTGGCGAGAGACCACCCGGATACCGGACTGGGTGTCAGTGAGCTAGAGAGCACAAGGAATGAGCAAGGAAAGCATGACGAAGTGGAGATTGCGAATCGACGTGCATTGGCCAGTAGAGAAAAGGTTCTTGGGAGAGATCACCTGGGTACCTTACGGAGTGTTAGTAAGCTAGGAAGCGCGCTGGATAAACGGGGAAAGTACGATGAAACAGAGATTATGCACCGACGTGCATTGGCGGGTAGAGAGAAAGCTCTTATGAAAGATGTTCCGGATACCTTATTTAATGCCAATAATCTAGGTGCGGCACTGGCTCAACAGGGAAAGTACGATGAAGCGGAGATTGCGCATCGGCGTGCATTGACGGGTAAAGAGAAGGTTCTTGGGAGAGACCATCCGGATACCTTATTCAGTGTTGGTGAGTTGGGTGCAGTGCTATACGCACAGGGAAAGTATAGCGAAGCCGAGATTATGCATCGACGTACATTGGCGGGAAGAGAGAAGGCTCTCGGGAGAGACCACCCAGATACCTTATTTGGTGTCGGTGAGCTGGGTGCGGCGCTGCATGAGCAAGGAAAGTACAATGAAGCGGAGGTTACCTACCGACGTGCATTGGCGGATGGAGAGAAGGTTTTCGGGAAGGACCATCAGGATACCTTATCGAGTGTTGGTTGGCTGGGTGGGGCGCTGTATCAGCAGAGAAATTACGACGAAGCGGGGATTATGCATCGACGTGCGTTGGCGGGTAGAGAGAAGGTTCTTGGGAGAGACCATCCGGATACCTTGTTTAGTGTTAGTTGGCTGGGTGCGGCGTTGTATGCATAGGGAAAGTACGGTGAAGCGGAGGTTATGCATCGGCGTGCATTGGCCGGTAGAGAGAAGGCTCTTGGGAGAGATCATCCAGATACCTTATTTAGCGTCAATAATCTAGGTGCGACACTAGCTCAACAGGGGAAGTACGATGAAGCAGAGATTATGCATCGACGTGCAATGGCGGGTAGGGAGAAGGCTCTAGGGAAAGACCATCCGGATACCTTATCTAGTGTGAGAAAGCTGGGTGCGGCGCTTCATCGGCAGGGGAGGAACAAGGAAGCGGAGATTATGTATCGGCGTGAATTGGCAGGTAGAGAGAATGCACTTGGGGGAGATCATCCGGATACTTTATTGAGTGTCAATAATCTTGGTGCGACACTGTCGCAACAGGGAAAGCACGACGAAGCGGATTTTATGCGCCGACGTGCATTGGCGGGTAGAGAGAAGGTTCTTGGGAGAGATCATCCAGATACCTTATTTAGTGTCAGTGAGCTGGGCGCGGCGCTGTTTCAGCAGGGAAATTACGACGAAGCGGAGGTTATGCATCGACGTGCGTTGACGGGTAGAGAGAAGGTTCTCGGGAGGGACCATCCGGATACCTTATTTAATGTCAATGAGCTGGGCGCGAGTCTGCACCAGCAGGGAAAGTACAACAAAGCCGAGATTATGTATCGACGTGCGTTGGCGGGCAGAGAGAAGGCTCGTGGGAACGACCATCCAGATACCTTATTTAGTGTTAGTGAGCTGGGTGTGGTGCTGCATCAACAGGGAAAGTACAACGAAGCCGAGATTATGCATCGACGCGCATTGGCTGGTAGAGAGAGGGCTCTAGGGAAAGACCATCAAGATACCTTATTTAGTGTAAGTGAGCTGGGAGCAGCGTTGCATCGGCAGGGAAAGTACGAGGAAGCGGAGGTTATGCATCGACGTGCATTTACGGGTAGAGAGAAGGTTCTTGGGAGAGACAATCCGAAAACCTTATTCAGTGTCAATGAGCTAGATGCGACACTGTGTCGAGTGCGGAAGCACGACGAGGCGGAGATTCTGCACAAACGCGCTTTAGCAAGGGGAGATGTGGTTCTTGAGGGAGACCACCCAAATGTGCTGGCGAGTGTCAACAACTTAGGTGCTGTGCTGCGGAACCAGAGAAAACCTGACGGAGCAGGAATCGCCCATCAACATGGCGCGGAAGGGGTGGAGATGACGCACTCGCCAGGTGACTTAAGTACCCCACCAGGATTTCCTGCCACAAGTAGAAACCTTGATAGCCAGAAAGAGCGAGAGGAAGCGGACACCGACCATCGACTTGTGCCGCTGGATAGAGGTACATTGCTTGAAACACCTGGCGCGGACGTCTCACGGTTTGTTGATGACCCGGCTGTGGCTATCCTTTGCCAGGAAAAGGGTGCAGAAGAGGAGGTTAGATATCGGCATGCCTTGGATGCTATGGAGGAGGCTCTGGGGTCCGACCACCCCCTTACCCTCGACATGATGAATATGCTGGGTGAAACACTTCTCGATCTGAAAACGTATGATCGAGCGGAAGTTATCTGTTGACGTACATTGGCGGGTAGAGAGAAGGCCCTCGGAGCGGATCATGCATCCACCCTCACAAGTGCCGATAATCTCGCTCGGACGCTGCACCATCGGAGAAAGTACGAGGAAGCGGAGGCGATGTTTCGATATGCACAAGCAGGAAGAGAAAAGGTACTTGGATCATATGATGTCGACACCATACTGAGTGCCCATGGTCTAGCTGTGACACTTCTTGACCAGAAGAAGTACGAGGGGGCGGTAATCATTTATCGGCATGCTTTGGAGGGTATGGAGAGAGCTCTGGGGACCAATCATCCATTTACACTCGAGAATCTGAATATGCTAGGCGAAATAATGCTGGATCTGAAGAAGTATGAGGAAGCGGAAATTATCTGTCGCCGTGTAGTAGCTGGCAAGGCTAAGGTACTTGGGCCATTTCACCGAGATACCTTACTCAGTGTCAACAATCTCGGAGTGGCATTTTGTAATCAGAGGAAGCATCATGAAGCAGAGGCTATGTATCGGCATGCATTTGTGGGCGCGGAGGAGACGCTTGGACTTGATCACCGAGATACCCTGCTCTGCATCTATAACCTAGCTGGGGCGTTGCACAGACAGAGGAAGCACCACGAAGCGGAGATGATGTATTGGCGTGCCCTGGCAGGGCGAGAGAAGGTTCTTGGGCCAGGCCATCCGCATACTCTGCGGTGCATTATTAAGCTAGTTGCTGTGCTGTATGATCAGAGGAGATACGGTGCAGCGGAGACTATGTATCAGCGTGCAGTTACGGAGGGGGTGAAAAATCTCGGGCTAGACTATCGGGCGACTCTGGGAAACGCCAGTTGCCTCGCGATGTTTCTCCAGGCCCGGGAGTCGAATGCCGCGGAAGTGGTGTCACTATCGAGATGAAGAATTTATGTTTGAACAACGGGCAGGCTAAATTATTCTAGTTGGTTTTTTCCCCCTAGAACCCTTGGTGGTCACCCTTGATTATGGCATGTTGTTCCTCCACCTTCCTATGTTATCCACGGAGTACTAGCGGTGTTTCCTTTCGCTTTCTTTGTACCTTGGGTCTCGTGCATTAGGGTTTATTTTTTGCTTAGGGCCTGTTAGACATGTTCCAATAAAAATATATCGCGATATTTTTGAAAACAGCAAATTTCGTAATACCCAAAGCATGCTAGCATCGGGGGGGGGGCAGCAAAGCCGGGTGGCAGACGCTCCTCCACTCAGTTTGTGATTAGGTCTATAGTAACCGTGTGGTACAGTACACATTGGTGTCTACTCGTGGTATATTATCATAGATGGTCGTTTACTTCCTTAGTGGTTCTGTTAATTCCTGGCATTTCCCCTTAGTATTTCTTTGAGTTCGGCCCGTTCCCCAGGGTTCGGGCAGGGTTGTCAGGTCTCTAGTGTTGTTTGCCATTTAAGGGGGTATAGACTAGCTCCTGGTTTCTTCATTTCTAGAATCCTTATTAATCATCTGGTTTATGACTCCCCACGCTTGGCTTGGGTTGCGGTTGACTTCATTCTCACCATCTCCGGTTCATACGGGTGGGGGTTATCATAGTCTAGGTAGATACTCTTTAGTTCGACTTCAACTGGACTGGAATAGCTTTATCGGCAATCTGCTCGTAGGATTTCATTCTTCCATGTCTTAAAAACCGGTTCTTTAGGAAATTATGATACAACCATGAAACCTCTTACTTATCCCTACTGTGATATTTGTATCCATATCACATGATGCTTTTTGAACCGGGCATCCGATTCGGGCGTTCATTTGTTGGTCGTGGGCGATGGGATATGTTAATGTCACGGGAAGTGTATCTGGCAAATGATAGGATAATCACGCCCAGGATATGTCGCCCTGTGGCCAGCTATAATTTGATCGGACACAACGATCACAAAGTCGGGGGGCAAAATACAGGTTCGAATTTATGCTATTCGGGATACTTGTTGTCCCCGATGCTTGGAAACTGTGGGAAAGGAAATAAAGAAATAAAAACCATCGTCGCTCGCCAAAGCGATTTGGGAAACCAACCTCTAGCTGTTCTCAGTCTTGCTCACGTTCCTGCTTCTCTGCCTGCGTGTCGTTCGGTCTTGTCCACTTCCTGCTCTAGCTCTCTTTCTCTTCTTCTTCAGACCCATTCTCCCGGTAAACCCCACAACTCCAGCAACAAAAATATCTAGGAGTCCATGACGAACGACCCATGCAAGAAGATTGCCAATATTCGGGCAAGTGGGGATTGGCCCGTCCACGTATTCCACGGTACCCTGAACACGACCAGCCATACTTCCCGGAATTTTCGGGGGGGTCAGGAGTGGCCCGGATATCGGGTGAGCTTGCTCGCGGACCTTGCGAAAAGACCAGAAACATTTCCGGAATTCTTGGGCGCCAAGGGTAGACAGTGATCACTCTTTAAGGGATGTGTAGGTAATAAGACGAGCTCAGAACCCAAACATACCGCTGTATTTCTTATCTCACGATTACCCCAATTATTCTCCTATTACCGGGTTCCTTACATTTATGATAGAGCTTTCCCGAGTACTTACTGCTCAGCAGAATGCCACCCAGAAGTTGAAGTGGTGGAAATATTTTGTGAACATACAGTACTGTACCCACTCAAGACTATGCCTGGGTTATAATGCTGTAGGATAGATAGCCTAGTAGGAATGCTTCCTGGCGGGAGCCGAATAAATTTGATTAATTCGTCCGATGCCCTTTTTACACCAAAGTACCCATTTTCACCACCCTCTCTTAGAGTACAATTCCTGAGAATCTGTCAAAATTTCGCAGTGCACCAGTAGGACCGTAGACGGCGTGCTGAATGTGACAGAACTTTTAAATATTATAAAGGGGTGGAGAGAAAGTTATTTAAGTACACAGTATTCGTTGTCAGGCGCTTCTGTGCATCAGGTACCTTTTTGCAATGGGCCCATACAAAAATATAAGCCACTTTCGCACAAGTCGAGAGAGTGATAAACAATAAACACAGTTGTGATCCCTTGGAGTTATTATTATATAGGTTTCAGCCCATAGTCATTTTCTAGCTGGTAAAAAGATTTAAGGTGTTTTTAAGAAGGTAGCGTTGGGAATTATCTGTTTGAAAATGTCCACTTTTGGTGTGGGGCCGGCGCCGGACGAAAAGATTTGAGCTTATACTATATAACGTTTAGATATGATAATACTAACTAATGAGTTGCGTGTCCTCCCCGCTAGGATCATTGATGGGTGGCAGGATAGATATGCTTCTATGTAAAGTACAAGGCGGTATGTTAAATTTATAACACGGCAGAGTGCGATGGATGCCCTTGTGACACTATAAAAAGGTCTTAGTATATACAAACCCCCATACGCTCATACAGTATCATTATGGAATCAAAGGAAAACACTCTTTTTGGCACCTCGGTGGAGGGAGCCCCGCGATTTTGTACTGCACATCGGGATAGGAGGAATCCAACACCTTTCGTTATATGGAAACCCCTAGGGGGATATTCCAAACCCTCCTAGATAGCATTTAATAATTTGGCTAAATAATGGTATGGAACGTGTACCGAGAGCACTAAGGGAGGCACTCGAAGGCTAAAGTCAAAACATCAAACTTTTCTAACAACGTCGATAGAAAAATTTGCTCCATTTGGTGATGGACTAGCCTATCGGCTTCAAACCAATAGGAACAAAGAATAAATATCTTTCGCTACCGTGAAACTAGAGTATGCAGGGGGCACGTTTTGTGTGGGAGAATTGGAATGTCGGCTGTAGCTTCAGAGAAAAATTAGTGAACGAGTGATATCTTGTGACTGCTCTGCCGGCTATTGACCTTTATCAGACGAAAAAGGTGTTTGGCCCGGCAACGAGTACCGAGCCTCGGAGGGGATGCTAGTAAACAAGTACCTAGGATGCCAGTTAGAATCGCTATACGCGACGCGTTTCACATCGGTGGCGGGTTTTCTGCATTCGGAGTTGCCTCTTAGAGTCACTATAGGCGACCCGTTTCGCATCAATGGCTGGTTTTCTGCGTCCGATTTGGCTGTGAAAAACGGGAGATGCCACCAGTACGGTGGCAGGAGAGAAATTTACGAGATAGGGTGCTCTGCCAAGTACTGTACTGTACTGCGCTGGGGAGGATTGCTAGTGCCCCCTCGAAAGCCTCATACAAACAATTCCCCTTGCCCTGTACCAAGTTTGTTCGGGTACAAGGTAATAGTACCGTCTTGCATATATATATATATATAAATTCTTAATATGTATAGCCGTGGGTTTTATTATGGGGCTGTAGAGTTTCTTGAACGGGTTTGCGGAGTTACCGCTGTATATTATTCAATTTTGTATACTTCTTGGACAAGAGCCATCATTGGTTGGTTCAAATACCGGCCAAGACATACCAGAAGGGTCAAAATTCAGGGTCATGGGCATTGCAATTTTCGCCCCCCACCTGTCTTCTTGATCAATTAAAATGAAGACTATATCAATAGGTAGTAGAAGACCTAGCAGTTCTGGAATTTATATTTCTATAGCAGATTTGCTTGTTTTGTGGGTAGAATTTGTCAATTGGTGCACCTGATTCCAAAACGTGGCTTAGGTGCCAAGAATTTGTATAGGCACTCTTACATAAAGATACATGTTTTGATAATCTCCAATTTCGAATCGCCTCGGTTCGTGCAGTATTGCACCATATGCTTCAAAATGTAAATCTCCCGATTAGAATACCCGGAAAGAGTATGTTACAAAGAATTGATTTGCTTCCGCTGCAAGTGGTCGAGTTCTGGTGTAAAAGTGACTATCAACGATGACTTTTGTCACCTCATTTTATGATACAAGTTCTCGAATTTAAGATTGTAGTGTTACACTACCTGGATTATGCTGAATGTTCCTCAATCTCAGCCTACTCCTGCTGTGGGTGTCCTTCACCATGGGACGCGGATTAGCCTGACCGAGTACTATGTCGTTTTCGTCTCTCTTCTGATAAGGTCTTGTGTATTTTTTGCTTCTCAGAGGGCCTAGCGGCTCTTTTTTTGCCCTGTTTTTCGCCCCTTCTCTAGAGTACCAGTAGGGAAGCCTCAACTAAATAGCACGCAGTTCTGTTGTTGCGGTTTTCACGGTAACTTATCATACTTCTTAATTCGTGTGATTTCGGCTCAGCCGCGCGAGCACGGTATCCTTCGGTGTACGGTACAGTATTTGTATATATGTATAGATAATAATATAATAATATTATTTAAGTCGATCTCATTCGTTCGGAGAGGTCAGTTGCCAACCAGTTGTATTGTCGGGGGTAATTTAGAGGCGACGAATCGTTTCTAGGTTGGCTTGATGGACTCACAACCCTCTCAGCCCTCAGCCTCACCCTGAAGTTTCGAGCGCAGCCGATATCTGCTCATCGACCTCCCCACAAGAACTCCATCACGAGCTATTTTATGCGAAAAGACTCGAATTCTTTATATCTCATATCACAGGTTCGATCTTGGCTGTTAATAATGATAGAAATATGGCCTGTTGCTGACATTTGGTGTTGGTGGATTGTAGCACGACAAGACCTTCACAAACTAGTGTGTCTATTAGCGGGGACGGAAGGAAAAGATCAGGAAAGCGAGTAGGATAAGACGGGAGATAGATTAGGTACATGAATAGAGTAAGCGTAGTCCTTATAAGAGTGGTTCGGGTAGTCTTGGGTCAATAGCTAGGGCCATTGGTGAAATCTCCGAAACTAATACTTTGCGTAGGATTAGAGCTTTAGGAGTACCACGCCGAAGAGCCACAGTACTTTAGCGATACGAACAAATAGACCGGGAAATTGGCTTTTGCTACGACGAGTTCAACTCGAGCCTGCTGTTCGGTTCGATCGTAACAATAGGGCGGTAACTGGGGCCTGAACACCTACATATCCGAATAACCCCGGGGATTTACAATAGATTGGAAGTTATGTATCGGCGTGCATTGGTGGTGGGATAGAAGCTGCTGGTGAGAGACCACACGGACACCTTAACGAGTGGGAGCGAGCTAGACGGCACGCTGTGTGGACCGGGAATGTACGACGACGAGATTATGTGCCGACGTGCATTGGCGAGTAGGGAGGAGGCGCTAGGGAGAGACCATCCGGATACTCTACGGAGTGTCAGCATGTTAGCAATCACGTTGAATGAGCAGGGAAGGAACGATGAAGCAGAGATTATGCATCGACATGCATTGGTGGGTAGAGAGAAGGTTCTTGGAAGGGACCATCCGGATACCCTATTTACTATCAGTGAGCTAGGCTGTGCACTGCATGAGCAGGGAAAGCTGGAGGAAGCGGAGGCCATGTATCGACGTGCATTGGCGGGCAGGGAGGGCGCCCTTGGGAGAGAGCATCCAGATACCTTGTTTAGTGTTAGTGGGCTGGGTGCGGTATTACATCAGCAGGGAAAGTCTAACGAGGCGGAAATTATGTATCGGCTTGCATTGGCAGGTAGAGAGAAGGTTCTTGGGAGGGACCATCCGGATACCTTATTGAGTGTCAATAATCTTGGTGCGACACTGGCTCAACAGGGGAAGTACGACGAAGCAGAGGTTATGCATCGACGCTCATTGGCGGGTAGAGAGAAGGCTCTTGGGAGGGACCATCCGGATACTTTATTTAGTGTCAGTGAGCTGGGTGCAGCGCTGCATCAGCAGGGAAAATACAACGAAGCGGAGCTATGTATCGACGCGCATTCGTGGGTGGAGAGAAGGCTCTCGGGGGAGACCATCCGGATACCTTACGGAGTGTCTGTGAGCTGGGCTTAGTGCTGTATCAGCAGGGAAAGTACGATGAAGCGGAGGTTATGCATCGACGTGCATTGACGGGTAGAGAGAAGGCTCTTGGAAGAGACCATCCGGATACCTTATTTAGTGTTAGTGAGCTGGGCGCAGCGCTGCATCAGCAGGGAAAGTACGACGAAGCAGAGGCCATGTACCGACGCGCATTGGCAGGTGGAGAGAATGCTCTTGGAAGAGACCATCCGGATACCTTACGGAGTGCCTGTGACCTGGGCTTAGCACTGTATCAGCAGGGAAAGTACGGTGAAGCGGATGCTATGTACCGACGTGCATTGGCGGGTAGGGAGAGAACTCTTGGAAGAGAACACCCGGATACCTTGCCGACTGTGAGTGAGCTAGACGGCACGCAGGACGAAGAAGAGATTATGTGCCGGCGTGCATTGGCGGGTAGAGAGGAGGAGCTTGGGGAAAACCATCTGGATACCTTGCGTAGTGTCAGTATGCTAGCGATGACGTTGAATAAGCAGGGGAAGAATGATGAAGCGGAGATTATGCATCGGCGTGCATTAGCGGGGAGAGAGAAGGCTCTTGGAAGGGACCATCCGGATACCTTATTTAGTGTTAGTGGGCTGGGTGCGGTGCTGCATCAGCAGGGAAAGAGCAGCGAAGCGGAAATTATGTATCGACGTGCTTTGGCGGGCAGAGAGAAGGCTCTTGGGAGAGAGCACCCGGATACTTTATTTAGTGTCAGTGAGCTGGGTGCAGCATTACATCAGCAGGGAAAGTACGATGAAGCGGAAGTAAGGTATCGACATGTATTGGCGGGCAGAGAGAAGGCTCTTGGGGGAGATCATCTGGATACCTTATTGAGTGTTAGTGATCTAGGCGTGGCACTGGCACAGCAGGGAAAGTACGATGAAGCGGAGGTTATGCATCGACGTGCATTTGCGGGTAGAGAGAATGCTCTTGGGAGAGGCCATCCTGACACCATATTTAGTGTCAGCAAGCTGGGCGCGACGCTGCATCAGCAGGGAAAGTACAATGAAGCGGAGGCTATGTATCGACGCGCATTCGTCCGTAGAGAGAGGGCTCTCGGGGAAGACCATCCGGATACCTTATTTAGTCTCAGTTGCCTAGGCCTAGCACTGCATGGCCAGAAAAAGTACGATGAAGCAGAGATTACGCATCGACGTGCATTGGCGGGTAGAGAGAAGGCTCTTGGGAGAGACCATCCGGATACCTTATTGAGTGTCAATAATCTTGGTGCGACACTGGCTCAACAGGGGAAGTACGACGAAGCTGAGGTTATGCATCGACGCTCGTTGGCGGGTAGGGAGAAGGCTCTTGGGAGGGACCATCTGGATACCTTATTTTGTGTTAGTGAGCTGGGTGCAGCGCTGCATCAGCAGGGAAAGTACGACGAAGCAGAGGCCATGTACCGACGCGCATTGGCAGATGGAGAGAATGTTCTTGGGAGAGACCATCCGGATACCTTACGGAGTGCCTGTGACCTGGGCTTAGCACTGTATCAGCAGGGAAAGTACGATGAAGCGGATGCTATGTACCGACGTGCATTGGCGGGTAGGGAGAGAACTCTTGGAAGAGAACACCCGGATACTTTACCGATTGTGAGCGAGCTAGACAGCACGCAGGACGAAGAAGAGATTATGTGCCGGCGTGCATTAGCAGGTAGAGAGGAGGAGCTTGGGAAAGACCATCCGGATACCTTGCGGAGTGTCAGTATGCTAGCGATGACATTGAATAAGCAGGGGAAGAATGATGAAGCGGAGATTATGCATCGGCGTGCATTAGCGGGGAGAGAGAAGGCTCTTGGAAGAGACCACCCGGATACCTTATTTAGTGTTAGTGGGCTGGGTGCGGTGCTGCATCAGCAGGGAAAGTACGACGAAGCGGAAATTATGTATCGACGTGCTTTGGCGGGCAGAGAGAAGGCTCTTGGGAGGTACCACCCGCATACGTTATTTAGTGTCGGTGAACTGGGTGCGGCGTTGTATCAGCGGGGAAAATACGACGAAGCGGAAGTAATGTATCGACATGTATTGGTGACTAGAGAGACGGCTCTTGGGGAAGAGCATCCGGATACCTTATTGAGTGTCGACAATCTTGGTGCGACACTAGCCCAACAAGGAAAGTACGATGAGGCGGAGATTATGCATCGACGTTTATTGGCGGGTAGAGAGAAGTCTCTTGGGAAGGATCATCTGGATACTTTATTTGGTGTCAGTGAGCTGGGTGCGGTACTGTATCAGCAGGGAAAGTACAATGAAGCGGAGGCTATGTATCGACATGCACTTACAGGTAGGGGGAAGGCTCTTGGAGGAGACCATCCGAATACCTTACGGAGTGTCTGTGAGCTGGGCTTAGCGCTGTATCAGCAGGGAAAGTACGGCGAGGCAGAGATTACGCATCGAAGTGCATTAGCAGGTAGAGAGAAGGCTCTTGGGGGAAACCACCTGGATACCTTACGGAGTGTCTTTGAGCTGGGCTTGGCACTGTACCAGCAGGGAAATTATGATGAGGCAGATATTATGCACCGGCGTGCATTGGTAGGTAGAGAGAAAGCTCTTGGGAAAGACCATCTGGATACCTTATCGAGTGTCAATGAGTTAGGTGTGGTGCTACACCAACAGGGAAGGTATAACGAAGCGGAGCTCATGCATCGACGTGCCTTGGCTGGTAGAAGAGAGAAGGGTCTTGGGAGAGAGCATCCGGATACCTTACGGAGTGTTGGTGAGCTGGGTGCGGTGCTACATCAACAGGGGAAGTACGATGAAGTGGAGATTGTGCATCGACGTGCATTGGCGGGTAGAGAGAATGCTCTTGGGAGAGACCATCCAGATACCTTATTTAGTGTTAGTGAGCTGGGCGCGGCGTTGCATCAGCAGGGAAAGTACAATGAAGCGGAGGCCATGTATCGACGTGCATTGGCGAGTAGGGAGAAGGTTCTTGGGAGAGACCATCCGGATACCTTACGGAGTGTCGGTGAGCTAGGTGTGGTACTGCACCGGCAGAGAAGGTGCAACGAAGCTGAGCTTGTGCATCGACGCGCATTGGCGGGCAGAGAGCGGACTCTTGGGAGTGACCATCCGGATACTTTATGGAGTGTTAGTAGTTTAGGTGTGGCGCTGCATGGCCAGAAAAAGTACGCACAAGCGGAGGTTATGCATCGACGTGCATTGAAGGGTCGAGAGAGGGCTCTTGGGAATGACCATCCCGATACCTTATTTAGTGTCAACTGCCTGGATCTGTTGTTGCAAGATCGGAGAAAGAGCGACAGATCAGAAATCACACCTGGAAATAGAGCAGAAGGTAGGGAGATGATGCTCTTGCCAGATGATCCGGATACACAACCCGGCTTTGCTACCACGGGTGGGGAGTCAGATAGCCAGAAAAAGCAAGAGGAAGCCGACGCGAAACATCGACTTGCACTGCTGGGTAGAGATACGATGCTTGTCACACCTCATGCAGACGTCCTACCGAGTGCTGGTGGTCCAGCTGTAGCTCCCCTTGATCAGGATGAAGGCGCGGAAGAGGAGGTTGGGTATCGACATGCTCTGGAGGCTATGGAGAAGGCTCTGGGGCCCGATCACCCTCTTACTCTCGACATGATGAATATGCTAGGTGAAACACTTCTCGATCTGAGGAAGCATGATAGGGCGGAAGTCATCTGTCGACGTGCATTGGCAGGCAGAGAGAAAGCCCTCGGAACACATCATGCATCTACCCTCACAAGTGCCGATAATCTCGCTCGGACGCTACACCATCGGAGAAAATACGGGGAAGCGGAGGCGATGTTTCGATTTGCACAAGCAGGAAGAGAAAAGGTACTTGGATCATATGATGTCGACACCATACTGAGCGCCCATGGTCTAGCTGTGGCGCTTCTCGATCATGGTGATTACGTATCAGTGTACTTTGGGGGGTATGGAAAGAGCCCTAGGGCCCGATCATCCATTTACACTCGAGAACATGAATATGTTGGGCGAAATACTGCTTGATCTGAAAAGATATGAGGAAGCCGAAATTGTGTGCCGACGTGTGCTCGCTGGTAGAGAGAGGACACTTGGACTAGTTCATCGAGATACTTTACTCAGTGTTAATAATCTTGGAGTAGCACTGTGCAATCAGAGAAAGCACTATGAAGCGGAGGTTATGTATCGGCGTGCATTCGTGGTAAATTCTGGTGGGCCTGAATGCCATCTTGCGAAGAGGGACAATAAACTATATTGAAAGCT
>QLOI01005248.1:0-15816 GCA_003313605.1 Tuber umbilicatum | reverse complement strand
TAGGCTTATAAGGATCAGTGGTGTATGCACTCGAGAATCACTTCTCGTGTAACCATTCGATCGCTCCATGCCACCTCATATATCGTGCGAACAGCTTCCGGTCGGAAGGACGGCGACAACGTATACGGTATTACACCGCCGTCTTCAATCATAGGCCTCTACTAGTAAACCAGCAACTTCCCTATAGTTGGCCCATGACGCGTTGTCTGTACATCGGGGCCAGAGGGGGGTGTTGGACTCAGATTTCTCAATGTTCATCCAAGGCAAGATTTTCTCCGGTTCGTAGCCCAACAACGCATTACCCAATAGAGCCCAGATTCGAACCTCCTATATAATCTTGCGTAACAAACAATCCTATGACCTTCCCCGAAACTTCGCGTAACCTTTTACACTCAAGGTAGGGTAACTCCTATTCAAAAGTAGGGTAACCTGCTTACCAAGGTGGGGTAACTATACTCCCTAAGGTAGGGTAACTACGTGCCTTAGGTAGAGTAACTCGCCGGAACTCTCGGAGACCTTCCGAACTCGCAGCGTAGACTTTCCTACCTACCCGGTATACCTTTTCTCGTTCGCAGTCTAAGCGTTACCATTTGCTTAGTCCACATGGTAACCCTTTGATAGAGTTACCTGACTAGCCTAACCGTAACCCTTCCGGGCTCCGGCATGGGATAAGACTAAGTCTACTGTAAGATCCAGCAGGGTCGTTACACTCTAGCCTACTAAGGAAAGACACAAGTGCCTGGCTTACCCCTTATATAGAAGGGATAAGGGACACTGGATGGCACAGCTAGGAAGAATTCTTAGGAGATATCAAACAACAATTTGGAGAAGTTGATCCAAGAGGAGCAGCAGGGGCCAAACTGCGAGAAATAAAACCAGGGACCAGAACGATGACAGAGTACTGGAATGAGTTCAGACTAATCGTAACCGAAGCTCTATTAGACGACGCTACAGCAGGGGAATGGCTGTTCATGGGAATGTCCTCCCAGTTGCAAGAAGAATTCAAACACTATAACGACGAAGTGGACGATGCCAAAGAACTAGCTGATTGGGCTATCCGCGAAGAAACGAAATTGATTGCTGTGAAACACCTGCAAAAAGAAAGACAAGGTGGTACAAAAACCGAGGCCGTACGAAGGAACAACAACGGAACCTTCAAAACAACGGGGATCATGAATAGTTAATTCAAAGAGGATCCCATAGACTTGGACGCCAACCAAAGAAGACCAAGAAATCGATTTCAATTTCCAAGGATATCCACAGCTGAGTACTGAAAAAGACGAAAACGAAAACGCATATCTACGTTGTGGAGAACAAGGACATTTTATCGCCAACTGCAACAAGAAGATAGTCCAGCTAAAGGAAACCACGTTGGAAAACGATAAAACAGAGACTTTAAACCATCAAAGTCCCTAGTAAGGAGTGGTCTGAGAGACAAAGACATCGTCAAAGCCACGAGATTAGCACACCTATCGACGATTTTGAACAAGGCATAACTCTATACGACGAACGACAACGACTCAGATCATCTAATGATCAAAATATATTTATTCATGAAAAAACCACGGATATCAACGCTATCCTGGATTCAGGGGCAACAGAAGATTTTATCGACCGAGGGTTCTGTGAAAGTCGAAACATACCCCTGAAAAGGATCAGCAAAGCAAGAGACATATACGTGGTCAACGGAGAAAAAAACAAAGCAGGGCCTATTACCCATGTTACAGAAGTAATAATGGAAATCGTCGCACATAAAGAGACCATAACTTTCCAAGTGGCCAATTTGCAGAAGCATGAGGTCATCCTAGGAATGCCATGGCTCCGAAAACACAACCCAAGAGTCGACTGGGCAAAAGAAAAGATATTCTTCGATAGCAACAGATGTACTAAAGAATGCCTAATGGTCTCAACAACAATCGAAACGACTCCTGGGGAGATAGCCCTTTGGGAGAACAGACAAGCAAACATATCGGAAGTGATATGTACGGATGAAGACCTCGGAGTTCTAAGAATGAACCCAGAGGCCAAGATACCGGTCAAAGGATCGGCAAGAGCTCCGGGTCACGACCTATACAGCATGCATAGTACGACTGTCCCAGCCCAAGGACAGACTGTGATCAAGACAGGAATAGCGATAGGACTACCAGATGGCACCTATGCAAGGATTGCACCACGAAGTAGATTAGCCATGCGATATGGCATCACTACAGACGCAGGAGTGATAGATGCCGACTATTGAGGAGAAATCCAGATCCTATTAAGGAACCTGAAAGAGACAGACTATACAGTCAACCAAGGCGATCGAATAGCACAGATGATTATCGAAAAGATAGTCACCAGGACACTCAAGGAAGTGTAAGACCTGGACCAGACAGACAGAAACACCCAAGGATTCGGAAGTACCGGAACAAACACCTTGCCTAACAACCAAGGAAAAAGCATGGATATCGATTTCATATCAGCAAAAACCTTTAGGAAACTGTATCGACAAGGAGAACAAACAGGCATTCTGAAATGGGATCCTGAAAGCAATGGACCAATGATAGCAGAAGCCTCTACCATCAGCACAAGACTAGCAGTCCAACAGGAAAAGAAAAAGAAGAAAGTTACCCTAAGGTAACTTATCCCTGAAGAATACGACGACTTTTTTGACATGTTTGAAGAAGGAGAACGGATGGACCTCCACGAACACCGACCAGAAGACCACCATATCAAACTCGAAGAAGGGAAGACAGCGCCATATGTGAAACTCTACCCACTGAAGGATGAAGAGTTAAAAGCATTAAGGGATTACTTGAATCAGAATCTGGACAGGGGATGGATACGGCCGTCATCGTCATCCGCGGGAGCAGGAATCTTGTTTGTCAAAAAGGAAGTTGGAAAACTTCAGTTATGCATAGACTTTCGAGAACTTAACGCCGTATCTAAGAAAGACCGATATCCACTACTCATGATCGACGAAGCACTCGATCGACTCGGAAAAGCAAAAAACTACAAAAAACTAGATGTCAAGGATGTCTATTACAATATCCGAATTGCAAAAAGAGACGAATGGAAAACATCATTTTGGACAAGATATGGACTGTACGAATACCTGGTTATGCCTTTCAGCTTAACCAACGCACCAGCAACCTTCCAAAGATGGATCAATTCCAAGCTGAGCCAATTCCTCTATATATGTTGCATCGTCTATCAAGACGATATACTCATATATTCTGAAACCATGGAACAACACAGGAAGGATATAAGAAATATCTTGCAGGCCCTTCGAAACGCAAAAATCAGGCTCAAACAGACGAAATGCGAATTCCATCAACAAGAAACGGAATACTTGGGATTTATTGTAAGCCCAGAGAGAGTACGAGTGGATCCCATCAAAACATCAGTGATGGACGATTGGAAACCGCCGAAAGCGGTCCAAGGAGTGCAAAGCTTTTAGGCTTTTGCAACTTTTATCAAAGATTTATTGAAGGATTTAGCAGAGTAGCTAAACCTTTATATGATACAACAAAAACAACGTCCAATGGAAATGGAAAGAAAAACAACAAATCGGGTTTGCTGAACTAAGGAAGAGACTTACCACGGCACCGATATTACAACAGTTTCAACCAGAACTCCCTTTCATGATCGAAACAGACGCTTCCAACTATGTATGTTCTGGCATACTATCACAACTCGGTACTGATGGAATATGGAAACCGGTGGCATTCAGATCCAAGACAATGACGAAAGCTGAATGCAACTACGACATACACGATAAAGAACTATTAGCCATAGTCCAAGCCCTTAAAGCATGGAGAAAATACGCACTCAGAAGTCAAGAAAAAATAAGGGTGATCACCGACCACAAAAATCTTCTTGCTTTTACCACTACCAAAGAACTCAATCAACGACAAGCACGATAGAGTGAGACTCGGTCTCAATAACATATCAAGATCGAGTATCGACCTGGCAGACAAGGAAGCCAGCCAGACGCCCTTACCAGAACGGAAGAAGATATACCAACAAAAGATGACGAACGAATCCAACAGAGAAGACAGATTCTACTACCCAGAGAAAAATATTTCCAAGAAAAGGACAACGATAATGGATACGAATCTATAAATGAAATCCAGACAGGGGCACTGTCAGATGACCATTATACTAAATGGATAAAAAACGAAACCAGAATGGAACGGGAATCCACAGAGATTATGGATGCACTATGAAAACACCAAAAAGAAATGAAAGGCCTAGTCCTGGGACTATGCAAACAAGATAATGGAAATCTATGGTATGATAACAAGATATGGATTGCTAATAATGAAAAATTACGAACAGAAACAATAAAACGCAACCACAACGTCCAGCAAGTGGGACATGGTGGGATGACTAAGACAATGTAACTCATCACCAGATCATACTACTGGCCAGGTATGCGAAACCATATTAAATGATACGTCAAAAACTGCGAAATATGCCAAAGAACAAAAGCAATACGTCATGCCCCATATGAACTACTGAAACCTCTCGAAGCTTCCAGAAGACCCTAGCAATCTATTGCAATGCCCTTCATTACTGGACTTCCGGAGTCGAAAGGTTATGACGCCATATGGGTCGTTATAGACCGCTGGACAAAAATGGCACACTGTATACCATGCAGAACAGACATGGACATGAATCAATTCTTTCATCTGTTTAAAGACCAAGTCTTTAGATTGCATGGACTACCGAAAGATATCATATCCGACTGAGGGTCACTATTCACATCGGATATGTGGAAAGAAATCACATAACAATTAAGAATCACGAGACGCTTAAGCACCGCATTTCATCCCCAGACCGACGGGCAAACAGAACGAACCAATGTGATACTGGAACAGTATCTATGAGAATATGTGAACTATTAGCAGGATGATTGGATGCAGTATCTTGTATCAGCTGAATTCGCATATAACAACGGAAAACAGGAAACAATTAAGACCACACCCTTTTATGCGAACTATGGATACGACCCAGTATTTGATCCAGCAAAATATGAAATACCGGCAAAAATAATGCAAGCTCAAGACATGAGCAAGTTGCACGACATATTACGAGAGGAAATCAGTTATGCACCGCAACGGCAAAAAGAGTCAGCTGACCAACAATGAAAACAAGACCCGAACCTCACGGTTGGCGAAAGGGTGTGGTTGCTGCCAGACAACATACGAACCACAAGACCTTCCAGAAAACTGGATTACAAAAAATTAGGACCATTTCAGATAATTGAACGGATAGGACTTCGAGCATATAAACTCAACCTCCCGCGCTCGATGAACGACACTAATCCTACATTCCACATCAGTCTCCTCAAACCATACTACAATAACTCTTTTCCCTCACAAAAGAAACTCCCTCCTCTGCCTATAGAGGTTGAAGGCGAAAACGAATACAAACTTAACGAGATAGTAGATTCTCGTCTACACTACAACAAACTTCAATAGCGGGCCAAGTGGACCGGTTATCCTCCTGAACACAACCTCGAGTGGTACCCAGCCACAAATTTCAGCAACGCGAAAGATGCACTCTAACGCTTCTACCCGAACTACCCATGGAGGCCCAAAGAGAGTTAGTTGGGCTGACAGATGGGGAGATAGTGAAGAATTTGCGAAGAAAGTCAAGGAAATCCAGAAAAGCAACGAACACGAGGGACTACATTTTAGCTTTTGTTACAACGATTACTGTCCAACGCATTTGGATGAAAATAAAAACGTAGACCATTTCCACACGCAGGAAAACGCTACTAGATCTTCACCTTTGGAAGAAGGATGGATGGAGATTGACTGGGAAGAGAAACCTTCCCAAATACCTAAAGGCCCGAAACACGAACGCATCAATCAGCGCGATTGCATGCGCAATCACTGCCACTTCCACGTTAAACAACGGAACAAGAACAACTGGTCTCAGGGGACGAGACCAACGACGGAAGTGGGGGATAAAAAAACATTCTGAAGAGGTGGAAACTCTTCGTACACGGATCACGGAACTGGGGGTACATGTTAGAAACCTCCAACGAACCTTAGAAGAAGAACGAAAGCACCTTTCCTATTCCCGAAAACACGTTTCGGGAACAGCCGCCCATGCAGCCACGCTACAAAAGGAGAACAAGGCCCTGAAATGGGCACTCGGAAAAGAAGGATTCGCTCGCAAAGAGGAACACGAACGAGTCAATTGGATAATGAACGACGCGAAAAACTCCATACAAAGATGAAGGAAGATTTCTATGGAGCAAGGTACGAGAAAGAGAAACCAGAGAAACCGAAGCATCGGACTTCCATAGTTTGGGAATACTGTTAAAGAGGAGGAACCAAACGCTTGGCCATATGGGACTATGGCCTAAGGAAGAGGGGAGCTAATGTCACAATTCTAGACTGACTTAGCTGGTTTCGCCTTAGGACTCAGGTACGAGTCATAGGTTTTCATTTGTTATATAGTTTTATGTAATTAATTTTACGCGCATGACCTGTTTAGAGGTCATATGAGGTTTCACATGACTCACAGTTATGAGTCATATGTTATGGTTACGCGAATGACTCATGTAGAGTCATATGATGTTATGTTTTCACATGAGTCGCAGTTGTGACTCATAGTTATATTGTTATTGCGCCATGACTCATTTGAGTCATCTGATGTTACGCGAATGTATGAGTCACAGTTGTGACTCATAGTAGTTATATTTGATTTGTAAGCAGGTTGTGGGAAGACTATATGAAGAGGACGAAGGACGAGGTAGATAGCGCTTCAGGCAACCATCTAAGTTATTTCCAATCTATAACTTTACGAATACATCTCTTGAAAAACAAGTATCTTTCTCCTCTTTAGAAGCGACATAGTTAATACTATAAGACTTGAGAGTTGAACGTGACTCTTCAGAATAGTATACGATAACTATATGATAAGGAATTGCCGCCAGTTGCGATTCATCGAGATAAGACGGATCGACGAGTGATCATAACAATTGGCCTCAGATTTTCCAATGTTCCACCGAGGCAAGATTATCTTTAGTTTGTAGCTCAACAAGGGATTACCCGATCGAGAGGAGATTCGCACCTCCTATGTAATCTTGCGTAACAAACATTCCTATAACATTCCCAATACTTCATATAACCTTTTACGCTTAAGGTAGGGTAACTCATATCCAAAAGTAGGGTAACCACTTAGCCAAAGTAGGGTAACTATACTTACCATGGTAGGATAACTCGCTGGAGCTCTCGGAAACTTCCCAATCATCCAGGTTAGACTTTCCCCACCTACCCGCTAGATCCTTCTAGTTCACGGCCTACGTATTACCACTTGCTTTGTCTACATGGAAACCCCTTGGTAGAGTTACTAGACTATCCTAAATGTAACCCTTCCGGGCTTCGGCATGGGATAAGACTAAGTCTACTGCAAGATCCTGCTGGATTGTTACAGTTAAAATAACTGGAAAGTATGTATAAAGATGGAGAAATATCCTGAAAACTATGATGAAACCACTTGTGTTAATTGTGATCACTATCATGAAATATTTAATGAAATATATGTCATATATGTTCTAGCTGTAGTAATGATCGCGGGGTATAGGTAAAGCTGTAATGCTATGTAACGGGGGCTCCCTGTTGGAAGATGGATCCCAAAAATGCAGCTGTACTGAAGCTTTCTTTGTACACAAGTGAAGAACAAATATGTAAGAGAGAAAATCTTAATAGTGAAACTTATTATTGTTAAGCAGCAGCTTTACTCAATAAGTTCTCGAGAGGATAGTTGATCGTCTTAGGAGAAGAGGTCTCGCATTGTAACAACCCTGCTGGATCTTACAGTAGACTTAGTCTTATCCCATACCGGAGCCTGGAAGAGTTATGGTTAGGCTAGTCTTGTAACTCTCCCAAAGGGTTACCGTATGGACTAAGCAAATGGTAATGCTTAGACTGCGAACTAGAAAGGTCTACCGGGTAGGTAGGGAAAGTCTATACTGCGGGATCGGAAGACTTGCGAGAGTCCCGGCGAGTTACCCTACTTAAGGTAGATAGTTACCCTACCTTGGGGATTATAGTTACGCTACCTTGGCAAAGTGGTTACGATACTTTTGGATAGGAGTTACCCTACCTTGAGCTAGAAAGATTACCTGAAGTTCTGAACAAAACCATAGGATTATCTTTTACAAGAGATTAAAGCGGAGGTTCGACTATAGGCTTAATTGGGTAATTCGTTATTGAGCTGCGAACCAATGAAAATCTCACCTTGAACAAAAGTTGGAAAATGTAAGTCTAACACCCCCCTCTGGCCCCGATGTATGAACCATGCGTCATGGGCTTACAGAAGGGTAGTTGCTAGTTTACTAGTAAAAGCCTATGATTGAAGACTGCGGCGTAAAAACCGTATACCTTGTCACCGTCCAGTTGACTGGAGGTTGTTCACAGCATAAATGAGGGGACATGGGGCGATTGAATGGTGACATGAAATGTTTTTCTTGAGTGCATGCACCACTGATCCATACAAGCCTACGGTGGTAGGCATGTAAGATATACCGGAAGCCCGGGAGGCATTCAGTTAAGTGGTTAACCTTCGACTCCTGTATGTTCGCAAAAGACTGTAAGATATCATGAGGTTATTAGTGAACTCTAAATCATGGGAGTCTTGCCTTGGTAGATATACTTGATGTCAATGGCTACGGGTAGAGCTTGTATAATCCTATGACTTAAGTGCCTCATCACGGGGGTCTGCAGACTGAGCTATCGTGTTGAAGATAGTAGAAGACGATAGACTTGCAGAACGTAGTGGCACTATTGAATGGTAATCTATAGGACTTGCATAGACAAATACCTATGGGAAAGTGAGTTCGATAATAGACCAGCTTATCAGTAACCTGTTAGTTCGTGACTAACAGGACAATGATGTGAAGAGTTTTCTCCTGCAGCCGGATGTATGTATCAGCATGCTGCATGAACACATCAGGCCAGAAAATGAACTAGCAGAGCTGGCAGACATTCGGCAGGATGTTAGCTGGAGGCCCAGATGAGATGGGCATGCTCGCAATGGTGGTGAGCTTAGGAGTGATGGAGAGGAGCTGGCAATATAATTCTACTACTGTATAAGCGAGACCTCTTCCCCTAAGACGATCAACTATCCTGTCGAGAAATTATTGAATAAAGCTGCTGCTTAATGATAATAAGTTTCCCCATTAAGGTATTCTGTGTTACAAATTTGTTCTTCACTTGCGTAGAAAAGAAGGCTTTGCCGCGGCCGCATCCTTAGGATCCATCTTCCACCACGGAGCCCCTGTTACAGTATACTGTTAAGTGAACTTTTCACTTAACTAATACTCTCCAGATGGATTGATTGACCATTGCTGCAAACATCTTGTGAGTACAAGTCACATGTCTGGTAAAAGAAGCATCCGGTGGAAATGAAGATGTCTGCCAGCCTTGGGAGTATTGACTGTGCTGTGCAACGGGGCCAGGACCTCTGTTTACAAGCGTCGGTTTTCATGGATCTACGTGGTCTTGAATGGCCTGCCATGCCAGCACTCATTGAGGCGGCACCGATTGACATTCCCGGAGAATCATGGGACTTTGTCGTTGCCGACTTCACTTGTTTATTTCATTCCATTACGCAGACCCCTCTTAAGGCTGGATCTACTACTGATTGCCCTGAAGAGTTCACGTTTGCAGAGTTTACCTGTCAGTTCATCGCGCCTTACATCCTTCATCAAGTAGGCCAGCAGATTAAAGTGGCAGAGACTCTGATGCGATATTGGAATGAAGAATCTTACTGGATCTTTTAGTAAGAAATGGTTGATGCGGCTGCCAACTGGATGCGAGACAACAGAGGTACTTGAAGCAACTGGTTGCCAACCAACAAGCCATTAACCATAGGGTCCATACCTTGGAGAGGGCAGTCAAGGAAGGTCCCCCTTTAGATGCGCAAAACAATGTCTTTATGAGAGTCGCAACTCCAATGCTGAAGGAACCTAGGTTACACTTCGCGTAGCTTTTGACGTAAATTCTGTAGGACCTGGAATATCAAAGGATGATGACGGATGCTGGGGTTGTTTTGGCTTTAGGCCAGAGGCAAAGTGCGCTTTCTGCCGGGCCCACACTTCACCCCTTTGTTGTGCAAGTTGTTGTAACTTGGTCGTTGACTAGGACTAGGAAGAACTTCACTAGAACTCCAAGTCTGGCCATGGGCTCTAAGCCCTCCGGAGTCAGGAAACAACGGAGCACTTCACACGCAACAAGTGGTAATACACCTAAGCCACGTGCTTCAAGAACCAACTCTACTGTCCAAGTTATTCCCTCTAAATTTCCTGGAAGTGATGATGTACCATCACCGATCACACTGAAGCCCACATGGGTAGAACTGCCACCGACCCCTGAGGCGTCAGTCAAGTCAATAGGGGTGGGCCTATTTGGCTCCACAGGCGGGACTCTGTTCCCTCCACCACGTTTGGTAGAGGTATACCTGGCTTTGATTCCAGAGCGATCAACACCTGGGGTGGTTTTGCGGGCTTCCGAACACCCGGGAATGGGCCATGTGAACGTCAATGTTGTATAGATCAGCTTTCGACTTAGGGTCGTCTTTGGTATCATCATTACGTTCTTTATACCAGCCGGTGAGATGAGCCCCTGGTACGACCAGATCATTCCTTGGAAACTCCTGCAGCTTTGGATCCCCCAGCCCCACCTCCTCAACCAAGACCACCCAAGTGTCGGTATTGTAGGCGAAGAGGACATGTGGGACCACCGAGGGATCCGAACTCATGTGCGGCCTTTGTGGAATATCTGTTGAGTTGAGGTATGGAAACGGCAAATGATACACCTAGTACCCCGATACCTCCTCCTCCACGGGAGCATCCTGGGCAACCTTCAGGGGGTAACACCCAAGTTGGAGGTCGGGAGGGTAATGAGGAATTCTTTGATGGATATAATCGCCTTAGGGAGATGTGCAGTAGTGTAACCGGTACGGGTACTGGGTTATATTTAGTTTGTTTTACTTGTTGTTTTAAGTATCGTTTGATACTTAGTTTGTTTTACTTGTTGTTTTAAGTATCGTTTGATACTTAGTATGTTTTAGGTTTTGTTTCAAGTATCGCTTGATACTTAGTTTAGTTGATGCTCAACGAGCAGGAGACATGTATTTAAACACCGAGCAAGTCTGGCTTTGGAAGAGAAGACTTCGACAGATAGTATTCAGAATATACTCGGTTGAACAGTTACTTCTTTATTGCGATCTTAAAGACTCTATCTTGTTTACAACCACCTCGAAGCCTCCGTTAGGCACTTCTTATAGCTACCCTGTTGTACCTTGGCTGCCTACCGAGAACCCTATCGATCACCTGACTGAGCCCCGGCCCAGACAGGTTACATTTGTTTAACTTCAATAACGATTATTGATAGTTGGCAATCTGGCATCGGCCAGGTTAAGAAACCTCCAAAATGGAGAAGTTCCTGACTACGAGGTCAGGAAAACAGCTACCTAGAGACAGCCTCACACAGCCTAAGGGATCAAGGAAACCCAGGAAAGGCACAACAGTTACAGAAAGTGACGAGGTAGCGCAACAGCTAGCCAAAGAAACGGAAGGGCAAAGTTCGCAAACACAGGCAACCCCCGGCGGGTTCCCATCTACACCATAAAAACCCATTCTCCTACCACCTAGCCCCCCGCACTCAACTGATTCCAGTGAGACCAGCGAGTCCAGCGAAGGAAGTATGGCAGGACGAGGACAAGGAGCCAGTGGACCGCCACCGGAAAATCCTCCAGACCCACAGGAAGGGTCAGATGCAGCGCCACCCGACCAACAGGCTATGCCAAAGCTCAGTATAAAGATACCACAACCTAAAGCGTTCACAGGCGAGGGAAAAGACTTGGAACCAGAGGCATGCGACAGATGGGCAAGAACGGTGACCACGTACCTGCAGATCCACCAGGTAGCACTAAGGGGTCCAAGGAATGGACACTACGTTGGGTTCTTTACGGCCGGGAGAGCCCAGGAAGTCTACTTCCAGGCAGCCGACAGAGACAAGGACCTGACAGGCCGAGAACTGATAGATACCCTAGAAACACGGTTCAAGTCATCACAGAACAACAACATATTGTACGAAAGTTTTCAATCTATATTGCAGGTAGAGGATGGCAAGGTACGACGTATAACAGAGGTAGCCACAGACTTGGCTACCTATCGAGGACGATTGCCAAAGAAATATATCTCGGAATTTACCTTCAAGCGGCGGTTTTTCGATAGCATGCACAAATCATTGCGCAAGCTGGTTGAACCCCAGATTGCTGAGTAAGACGACATGGAGGAAATCCTTGAGAAAGCTGAAGGATCTGATTCTGCTATAAGGAACACGTGAGGATACCATGAAAAGTCAGCAGCATTTAAGTAGGATGCAAAAAATGGACGAAAGAAACAGTTCAAAGAAAGGCAACCACAGAACGATGACAAATGAAAGAAGGAATTCAAACGAGACCTGGAATCCAGAGCATGTTATGAATGTGGGAAGACAGGCCATCTGGCAAAAGACGGCTACAGCAAAAAGAAGAAAGGGAAAGGAAAGCAGAGTTCCAAGACCTCGGTTAATCAAACCCAGTGCGAGGACAACGAAACAACAGAAGTCTGGATAGGTTCTACCACGGTAGAATGCTACAACACTGCAGCAGCATGCAATAAGACACTGTCACTAGGAATCAAGCCAAACCAAGCTCTGGAGGGACGAATCCAGACAAATGGAAAGGAAGCGAAGGTTCTGTTTGACACAGGAGCCATTGGGCGCGACATCATCAGTACTATCTTAGTGTCAACGTATGGCATACCCACCGAGGAAATGAAACAGCCAGTCACAGTCCACATGGCCATGAAAGAATCAAGATTGAATAGCCAAAAGCAATGCAATGCGACAATCTCAATTGGAAAGATGGTGTCAAGTAATAATACAATGTTGGTTGGAAACCTAGCAAAATATGATGCATTGCTAGGCATGCCGTTCTTGGTTAAGCATGGAGAAATAATGCGATGCGACGATTCATCTATTGAGTTTCCCGGACATAAGATTAAGGTCCGATGTGAACCAACAAGCGCCATGGTCCGTGCCGTAGTGTCAGATACAACACAAGCAGAGGTAATGACAGAATACGAGGACGTATTCCCGGAGATTGTGCCGACAGCCTTACCACCTGTCCGGGAAGTTTGACACCATATAGCTATCAAAGACCACCAAGCGATAAAGACACTACCAACATACACGGTACCGGAACAGTATCTACCGCAACTCCAAGATTGGATCAATAAACTATTACAGGAAGGTGTAATTTACAGAAGTGTAGCGCCAGGAGCGGCACCCCTATTTGTCCAACCAAAACCCGATGGAAGGTTGAGATTGCTGGTCGACCTAACAGCACGAAACGATAACACAATTAAGGATGATGTACAAATTCCAAACCAAAAGCAAATCCTGAACGCCATCGGTAGAGCGAGTTTCAGGAGCAAGATAGACCTAAGCGATGCTTACTTCCAGACACGGGTGTTGGAGGAGGACGAGAGGTATAATACTATCAAAACAACATTCGGAAGTTTCGCTAGCCGAGTCATGCTACAAGGAGAAATCAATGCGCCAGCTACGTTTATGCGAGTAATGGAAACTCTAATGTGTGACCTTCTTGGAAAATGTGTCTGGGTTTACATAGATGACATTATGATTTTCTCAAACTCAGAAAAAGAACACATGCTCCACATTAGGGAGGTATGTGAACGCCTGAGGAACAAGAAATTCTTTGCCAGTAGAAAGAAGTCACACCTGTTCGCCAACAGAATAGTAGTTCTGGGACATGTGATAGATGATGAAGAGATCCGGGCTGCCCCTGAGAAGGTAGCAAAGATTGAAGAATGGGAAACGCCAAAAACGAAGACACAGTTACAGCGCTTCCTGGGATTGGTAAACTATATCTCACAGTTCTTACCACACCATGCATCAGTTACAGCGCCCTTGACGGACCTAACAGGAGGAGCGGAGTTTGTGTGGACCGCTACCCATGACCAAGCGTTTGCGAATACGAAGGCATTAATCGAGCAAAACAAGGTTCTGAAACCAATCTCAAATGAAAACAAGGAACCGATATGGTTGTTCACGGACACAAGCGAGATTGGAGTCGGCTCTTGGGTTGGGCAGGGACCAACACCTGAATCAGCGAGACCGGCAGTACTCCATAGCCGAAAGTTTAGCAGTGCACAAAGCAATTATGGTACTACAGACAAAGAAGCGGTTGCAATCACAGACGCACTAAAAACCTTTGGACACATTTTGTTGGGAAGAAAATTCACTATAGTCACCGACCACCAACCCCTTTCCTACCTCCTGAAAGCGAAAGAACCAACTAGGAAACAGATGCGCTGGAAAATGGAGGTTGGAAAATTCGATACCAAGATAGTCTACAGGACAGGAACAACTAACTGTTTAGCTGACACACTCTCCCGCATTTACGAGGAGCAAGGATATGAAGAACCATTTGGAGACGAAAGCCCAATCGAAGAAATCCTTACAGACGACGAGGGAGACGTTCCTATTGCCTACTTCTCTACCCCCTTTTCAGATATGGCAAGCGAGAGCCATTATGACTCTATTGGAGCAAACTCAGAATGCGGAAGCGACTGCTCGATGGTGCGACGGAAGCTGAATGCGCAGGTCACAGACGACTGCCATATTAGAGCTGGAAATACAAGGGGAGATACCGTCTCCCAGTCTAGCACCCCACCCGAGGATCGCCAGCATGCTGACCTCCACGAAATATTCTGCAATAACGATGATTGCCCATACCATAACTCAAAACCAACGATAGACTATCGGGCACGAGGACCACCTAGTCAACCTCAAACTAGACGAGCGGTAAACCTCACAGCACTACAGGACCAGATCCAAACAGCTATGGCATGTACATCGTGACACTGGCAAATATGCAACGAAATAAATTGCCCCCGCCATGGAAAAAACCCAGAGGCAAATGAAATACAAATCTCGGTCATGCCACCCACATTGAGCGAATACAGAAAGCAACTCTACCAGCAATACGAAACGACAGAAAACGAGGACGCTCAACCCTCCAGGTCTGTGCTGATAGCGGATGAGCGTGATGTGGCAGAGGTTTCTGCCATGATACAGACTACCTTCTGAGCGAAGCTGGTCCAGGCTGACCGCCATGATGCCCGCTACCGAAAAGTGGCAAACCTAGACCACTCATCGACAAAGGGTTTAGAACACAACCGGATTTCAGAAGGATTACTCTACGCAACCACACAATGAGGAGAAAACTGTCTTTACATTCCTAGAGGAGATGCTGTAAATGGTGCGACACTAAGGGAAACAGTAATCGACGAAATACATAAAAAAGGACACCATTCGGCGGACCGAAACCTACGATATGCTACAAACGACATCTATTGACCAGAAATGACACGCGATTTCAAGGACTACGTTAGGCAGTACGACCTCTGCCAGGGGAATAAGGACAGAACAACGCTCCCCATGGGATCATTCAAGCAATTGCCACGAGCAGACGAAATATTTACCTCCTACGTTATGGACTTTGCTGGACCTTTCAACTTATCGCTAGGAAAAGACTATATACTTGTGGTAATTGACCGGTGTACAGCATACACATGATTATTACCAACAGCGGCGGAGGTCAAAGCAATAGAAATCATGCAACTCCTACAAGACCAAGTTTTCACACCTTTTGGACTGTAACGGGGGCTCCCTGTGGGAAGATGGATCCCTAGGATGCGGCCGTACCGAAGCTTTCTTCGTACGCAAAGTGAAGAACAAA